>JAGXOD010000039.1:2317500-2322500 GCA_020368025.1 Brachyhypopomus occidentalis | reverse complement strand
GAGGAGGGTGTGGAGGAGTGTGTGGAGGAGGATGTGGAGGAGGGTATGGAGGAGGGTGTGGAGGAGTGTGTGGAGGAGGGTGTGGAGGAGTGTGTGGAGGAGTATGTGGAGGAGTGTACGGAGGAGTGTGTGGAGGAGTGTGTGGAGGAGGGTGTGGAGGAGGATGTGGAGGAGGGTATGGAGGATGGTATGGAGGAGTGTGTGGAGGAGTGTGTGGAGGAGGGTGTGGAGGAGTGTGTGGAGGAGGATGTGGAGGAGGGTATGGAGGAGCGTATGGAGGAGTGTGTGGAGGAGTGTGTGGAGGAGTGTATGGAGGAGTGTGTGGAGGAGTGTGGAGGAGTGTGTGGAGGAGTGTGTGGAGGAGTGTGTGGAGGAGGGTGTGGAGGAGTGTGTGGAGGAGGATGTGGAGGAGGGTATGGAGGAGTGTGTGGAGGAGTGTGTGGAGGAGGGTGTGGAGGAGTGTGTGGAGGAGGATGTGGAGGAGGGTATGGAGGAGTGTATGGAGGAGGGTGTGGAGGAGTGTGTGGAGGAGTGTGGAGGAGTGTGTGGAGGAGTGTGTGGAGGAGGATGTGGAGGAGGGTATGGAGGATGGTATGGAGGAGTGTGTGGAGGAGGGTGTGGAGGAGGGTGTGGAGGAGGATGTGGAGGAGGGTATGGAGGAGTGTGTGGAGGAGGATGTGGAGGAGGGTATGGAGGAGTGTGTGGAGGAGTGTGTGGAGGAGTGTGTGGAGGAGGGTGGTGTGGAGGAGGATGTGGAGGAGGGTATGGAGGATGGTATGGAGGAGTGTGTGGAGGAGTGTGTGGAGGAGGGTGTGGAGGAGTGTGTGGAGGAGGATGTGGAGGAGGGTATGGAGGAGTGTATGGAGGAGTCTGTGGAGGAGTGTGTGGAGGAGTGTATGGAGGAGGGTATAGAGGAGTGTATGGAGGAGGGTATGGAGGAGGGTATGGAGGAGTGTGTGGAGGAGTGTGTGGAGGAGGGTGTGGAGGAGTGTGTGCTGCTCAACGGAAGGAGGATGCAGGATGGGGTGATTGCAGAAACTGGTGATAAAGCAGCAGGGCCGTCGGCTATAGTGGTGAGTGGTAGTTATGGGGGGGAGGTGTGTGTGTGTGTGTGTGTGTGTGTGTTTAAGAGGGTAGTCCTGATGGGGGGTGTGTGTGTGTGTGTGTGTGTGTGTGTTTAAGAGGGTAGTCCTGATGGGGGAGGTGTGTGTGTGTGTGTGTGTGTGTGTGTGGGCATGGTTTGTGCTCCAGTTTGAAGGAGAACTCACCGCTTCCTGCAGAAGTTGCACTGAGGAGCAGATTCTGGGGCGGTTTCCTCTCTCTCCCTCGATAACAATACTGTAGCTGGAAGAGAGACAAGCAGGTTGGACTACAAAGGAGTTATTTTCAGCTGCGTGTGATGCTTGACTTCACATGTCCAGCACTCCCCACACTGCCTCCTCCCAACCAGCCCCCTCTCCACACACACGGTGCTGGTCTCACTCAAACTCAGTTCTTCACTCTTTAAACTGATTGCTGGTCTCACTCAAACTCAGTGCTCCACTCTTTAAATTGATTGCTGGTCTCTCTCAAACTCAGTTCTCCATCTCTTTAAACTGATTGCTGGTCTCTCTCAAACTCAGTTCTTCACTCTTTAAACTGATTGCTGGTCTCACTCAAACTCAGTGCTCCACTCTTTAAACTAATTGCTGGTCTCTCTCAAACTCAGTTCTTCACTCTTTAAACTGATTGCTGGTCTCTCTAAAACTCAGTTCTTCACTCTTTAAACTGATTGCTGGTCTCACTCAAACTCAGTGCTCCACTCTTTAAACTGATTGCTGGTCTCTCTCAAACTCAGTTCTTCACTCTTCAAACTAACTGCTGGTCTCTCTCCCCCATATTCAGTGCTGATCTTTCTAACACTCAGTGCTGGTCTCCCTAACATTCGATGCTAGTTCCTCCCACATGAAGTCTTAACCTCTCTGGTGTGTCTCACCAGTGCTGCATAGAATAGACGTTTACTTTCACTACTGACTGCTGGGTCGTGTTGGGTGGACTCACAGGTCAGGCACATCCAGAGTTCTCACTCGGGCTGCATAGAGAAGCTCATCCTCTTTACAGATGAGAACTTTGAGCCCGTCTGTCAGCAGGTCTTTGGTAAGTACACAGTTCGGAGGAGCTGAGAACAAAATACAAATGCACACACAAACTATAGATTGTATCAAATAAGTATGTATTAAATAAGCATGCACGCATCCTCACACACACATTAAATAAGCATGCACGCATCCTCACACACACATTAAATAAGCATGCACGCATCCTCACACATGCACGTCACACAAGGGCATACGTGTCATCGCACACACATCACGCATGCACACACACACACATACTCACACATCACCCAAGCGCACACACACACACACATTCTCACACATGTCCTCACACACACATCACACAGACCATGTGGTTATACTACAACATGTGGAATCAAGGACGCAGAGTTACTTTTTCTATGCTGCAATGAGATAAAACAATCAAATCTGCTTACATGGAGGATTTTTGGAGCGTGATGAAGAGTTGCCATCTTCCTCCTCATCGGAGAAGCTGCTGTCGTCACCCATCTGGAAGCCATCGTTTTCCGCAAAGCTTTCCAGAAGACGGCTGACTGCCCTGCCTTTAGACTGCATCACACACACAGCACACACACGCACACGTGCCGTGAAACGCACGCTCCACACCAGACCGCCACGTACACAACGTACAACACAAAACACGGGACGGCTGCTAATCCCCTCGCATCTGGATCCCAGAGACCAGCTAAATCAAAACAGCATCCACGCACGACTCCCAAACGTGACCAGGGTAGTGCACAACACACTGCTGGATTAGACGTATGTGGGATTACACACAGGCGGGATTACATGTATGTGGTATTCTGGGAGAAATTTCTATCAGTCAAAATTTGAAGGACCAGTGGGTATATTGTAAATGAGTATATGTGCTTGAGAGAGTGTGTGTGTGTGTGTGCACCTGTCTGAATCTTGTCCTCCTTCTGCAGTCACTGGCGTCACTCTGGGGCGACTGGGCCATAGTCGACCAGTAGCTTCTCCTCTGCAACAGATGATAGACGCAGGTATGTTCACGCACCCGAGCCAAACCCTCAGGGATGTGGAAGGGTATTACACAGCAGGACACACACGGTGACGCCGCTTCCTTAGGAATGTCCTGCGTGCCTTTGAACCCCATTCACAACAAGGACAATAAAGCGTATGAGGCACCCGTGTGATGCTGCTCACCTTGCCGACGGCTCTCCTCAGCATGCAGCTCTTGCGCGTGGCTCTGCGGAGCCTCTCGCTGGAGGCAGGGTAGGAGAGGAGGCCCCCCGACTTGTGGCAGCCCACCCAGGGTTTCTCCTGAAGCCTGGGCCGCCCCGGTCTCCTCCTCACCCCCGGGGGCTTGGCTGCAGTGGCGGGTGGCGGCCTGCAGGGGGCCCTCCTCTTCACCTTCACATCGCCATCGGCGCTGGAGGGAAAATGGGAGCCTGGAAGAGTTTGAATGCAAATTAGCCGTTGGTGGGAGGGGCTTGTTAGTGGTGAGGTCAGCAGGGCGTCTACACACTTACCATAGAGCTCCTGTCGCTCCCTCTTATTTTTTGCTTTCTGATTGGCTTCCAGTTTGACAACAGAAGAGGGGGAGGGGTCTTTTATAACGGCGCTGGATGGGGGCTCCCTACAGGGTGGGGTCTTCAGTGCAGGGATCTCATCGCTATGGTAACTTCCCTCTTCTTCATCCTCTTCTGCAGCACAGCAGTGATATTTTGAGCTCATGCAGTTCCACAATACGTTCACCTATTACGCTTATGAATTAAAGCCAAGAATAATGTACTCAGACACATATATATATATTAAAAAAGTTAGCAACCTCTTTATATTATTTGTGTGTGTGTGTGTGTGTGTGTGAGAGAGAGAGAGAGAGAGAGGGAGAGAGAGAAGTGTGAAAAGTGTGTGTGGAGTGTGTAGTGTGTATTGCGTGTGTTTGTTAGTGTGTCCTGTGTGTGTGCTGATGTGTGTGTGCTCATGTGTGTGTACTGTGTGTGTGCTGATGTGTGTTTACTGTTTGTATGCTGATGTGTGTGTGCTGGTGTATGTGTGCTGGTGTGTGCTGGTGTGTGTGCTGGTGTGTGTGTGCTGATGTGTGTGTGCTGGTGTGTGTGGTGTGTGTGCTGGTGTGTGTGCTGGTGTGTGTGCTGATGTGTGTGTGCTGGTGTGTGTGTGCTGGTGTGTGTGTGCTGATGTGTGTGTGTGAGAGCAGGGGTTGGTGTGTGTGTGTGTGTGTGTGTGAGAGAGCAGGGGTAGGTGTGTGTGCTGGTGTGTGTGTGTGTGAGAGCAGGGGTAGCTGTGTGTGTGCTGGTGTGTGTGTGTGTGTGTGTGTGTGTGTGTGTGTGTGGGTAGCTGTGTGTGTGCTGGTGTGTGTGTGTGTGTGTGTGAGAGTGTGTGTGCACACACACACACACACACACACACTCCCACGCACTCGTCATTTACAAGCCATTCATCAACACCCTCTTACTTACTCCCACACACAAACACACACACCCCACACACACACACACCCCCCCACACTCACACATGCACGCACGCACACACACACTCCCACGCACTCTTGTCATTTACAAGCTATTCATCAACACCCTCTTACTTACTTACACACACACACACATGGGCACACACAAACAAACACACACACACACACACAAAACATACACACAAACCTTCAAACACATGCACACACACACACAAATGCGACAATGGGCACATGGGTACAAACACACCACCAGCCAAGCGCCTCAGATCCTGGCCTTTTGATCAAATTAACATGTGCTTGCACAGCAACTGGAGGTTCACAGCCTCAGACTGGGAACTGTGGTGGTGTGTGTGTGTGTGTGTGTGTGTGTGTGTGTGTGTGTGTGTGTGTGTGGAGGGCAGTGAGACGTTCTGGCTAGATGATGGCGTCTA
>JAGXOD010000039.1:2300000-2312500 GCA_020368025.1 Brachyhypopomus occidentalis | reverse complement strand
GGGCGAGGGTCGCACCATAGCACACACTGGTCCTCTCGTGTGGGTGAGAGTCACACTATAGCACACACTGGTCCTCTCGCGTGGGCGGTCCTCTCGTGGGTGAGAGTCACACTATAGCACACACTGGTCCTCTCGCGTGGGCGAGGGTCGCACCATAGCACACACTGGTCCTCTCGTGTGGGCGAGGGTCGCACCATAGCACACACTGGTCCTCTCGCGTGGGCGAGGGTCGCACCATAGCACACACTGGTCCTCTCGCGTGGGCGAGGGTCGCACCATAGCACACACTGGTCCTCTCGCGTGGGCGAGGGTCGCACCATAGCACACACTGGTCCTCTCGCACACACTGGTCCTCTCGTGTGGGCGAGAGTCGCACCATAGCACACACTGGTCCTCTCGTGTGGGCGAGGGTCGCACCATAGCACACACTGGTCCTCTCGCGTGGGCGAGGGTCGCACCATAGCACACACTGGTCCTCTCGTGTGGGTGAGAGTCACACTATAGCACACACTGGTCCTTGTTTCGCAACGCTCTCGTGTGCGTGACCTTTTCCACCACTGACCTGTGCTTGTCCCGTCTCTAACCAGCCAGTTACCACCGTAGTCCCGTACTAGATTACAGGACAGGACACTGCACTCTAATTACTGCCCAAGCCCTCTGCCAGAGAGCTGGAGAGAGAGAGGGAGAGAGATAGAGGAAGAGAGAGAGAGAGAGAAAGGGAGGAAGGGAGGGAACGAGAGAGAAGCCTGTATGCAGTATTGGACATATATATATACTGAACTGTATATATATACATTTAGTTTCTTCAAGCAGGATATGTATGATGCTCAGAGCCGCTGCCACACAGAAGCCCATCAGCCAGCGTGTGCTCACATGACTGGAGCTGAAATGTGATTCAGACTGATGAGGTCAGGATAAGGACAATGTGGACTCCCTCGGAGGGGTCATGCAAGTTCACATGCTTCCTGTTTACAGTACAAGGAGCAGGATTTCTGATACGACTGGCTTATCTGTAGATAAGCAGAGATTGGGGCAGAGTGAGGGCGGGACTGCAGCAGTGTGGGGGCGGGACTGAGTCAGTGTGGGGGTGGGACTGAGGGCAGTGTGGGGGCGGGACTGAGGCAGTGTGGGGGCGGGACTGAGGCAGTGTGGGGGTGGGACTGAGGGCAGTGTGGGGACGGGACTGAGGCAGTGTGGGGGTGGGACTGAGGGCAGTGTGGGGGGCGGGACTGAGGCAGTGTGGGGGCGGGACTGAGGCAGTGTGGGGGTGGGACTGAGGCAGTGTGGGGGCGGGACTGAGGGCAGTGTGGGGGCGGGACTGAGGCAGTGTGGGGGGTGGGACTGAGGGCAGTGTGGGGGCGGGACTGGGGCAGTGTGGGGGCATGGTGGGGGCAGGACTGGAGCAGTGTGGGGGCGCGCGGTGGGACTGGAGCAGTGTGGGGGTGGGACTGGGGCAGCGTGTGGGTGGGACTGGGGCAGTGTGGGGGCATGGTGGGGGCAGGACTGGGGCAGGTGATCAAGAAGGGAGGCATTAAGTGCTTACTTGACTTTCCTCTGGGGGTCGGGAGGGATGATGGGTCCTGGGCCTGGAGTCGATTTGCGCTTGCGTGGTCGTCCGGGGCCCCGGCGCACAGGACTTCGAGGAGTCTCCTCTTTCCTGGAGAAAAACGAAGCAATGTTGGGCCGAGCACCACGTCATCATGGACACTCGGACACAGACAGCCTGTTCAGCATCATGAGGGGGAGGAGCTTACTGGTGGTCGTGCTTCCTCTGGAGCTTGGCCAGCTCCTTCTGCTTCTCCTTGTAGCGCCGCTGCAGTTCCGCTAGCTGCACACGCATGGTCAGCTCCTGTCCATCCATGGTGTCCATGGAGCCCTTCACGGCACAGACCTAAACACGCAGGCAGAGCAGGCCAGCTGAAGCCAAGCGACGTCATCACGGCGACGACCATTTTGGATCACAGTCAAATCGGGTGCAACGGAGAATAAAGGTGGAAGTACCGGCTCATGGCGAGGGGTCCAGTTGCATTTGCGCCGCAGGTTGAGGGTCCTGGCAGCCGGGTGCTGCTTCTCGGCTTCAGTCGCGCTGCCGGACGCGGGACCCGACTCCAGTGCCCGTGCGGTGGCCAGGATGGCCAGCCTCTCCAGGTCGAAAACCAGCCGCTCCTCTCCTGCACACACACGAACACGTTAGGTCCACCAGACCTCACAGACCCCACAGCCACATAAGGCAACACCTCCACACCTGGGCTGGGCTGGTTTTCACGGGTTCTACTGAGGCTACACGATCAGGAGGAGAGGAATAAATTATATGTAAATCTTGACTGGAATATGTCGGCCCCTCCTGTATTACACAGTTGTGAGGTTCCCTCTGGGAGTGTTTCTCCACCTATCTAAGGCAGTTCCTGCTCTAAGCTTTCAGCAGGCTGTATAATAATGGACGGAGTTCATATATAATGCAAAAGAGCACAGGCCCAATGAAGCTAAACCATTGCTTTGCTATGTGTAAGCCTTAAAACACGCAATAACATCTGAGAGGCATAATGCTGTTTTGACAATTCAAACGGAAGTTTCAGGCAGACCGGTCAGGGACTCGGTAAATGCATTGAAACACAGAATGTATGTCTGCGTGAATTCAAAACACATCTCTGAAAGAGGGGAGGCTTTTAAAGCTTTCTAGAACCGTGCGCTAATGAGCTGAATAGCCCAGTCAATGTTGCAGAGCTATACAAACAAACAATAAAAACCCATCGTTTTTGTGATCATGAAACAAGGCTTCAGTCAACAGATCTCGTTTCAGATGGGGGAGAGGAAACATTTCACTCGCTCCATTTTGGGAGGAATGTGCAGATCAAACAGGGTTTTTTACAGAAGGAAAACTTGCAGAGGTGTGTCTCCCGCAGGATACAGTGGATTGGTCTGCGTCCACACCCTCCCAGAGGTGCAATCATGTTTTCTAGCCCCAAAACCAACCCACCTCCAGTAAGGACTGATTCCTCAGTCTTGCAAAGTAGACATCAAACAGAGCCTGAGAAGATGATTGGGGCGGATAATCTGAGGGATTATATTTGGGATTATGCGTATATTCTTCTCACCTTCACTGCCGGCTGCTCTGTGGCGGTACTGTTGGAGCTCCAGCTCCGCCAGTTCACTGAGGAGCTCCATGCCGTGTGTGCTGGGGTAGAAAGTCCCACTGCAGCTCTGCGGAGGAGTGGCGGGGGGCGGGGACGGGGGAGGGGCATCGCCACAGAAGGCTGCGGCGATCAGGAGCTCCAGGCTCCAGTAGCTTGGCACAAGCGTCCGGGGGCAGGGAGTGGCAGGGGGTGGAGACAGAGGCGGGGACCACCTGGGTGAGCAGTTGTCCACCGCAGGCTGCTCCAACGTGGTATCCACCACCTCCTCTTCTGCTGGAACACACCGATGCTCCATATCTGGTTCCCTCTTGTTCCTCTGGGCATCCAGCTCATTCTGCTCTTCGTCATCTCTCTCTGGGAGGATCTCGGTCACTGCTGCCCCACAGGTCATGGTAGGCTGATCCTCAGGGGTTTGCTCCTCAACACAAACAATGGGGCAGTGTGCTGGTTTCTGGGCGGCCACAGGGGGGCAGGTTAGCAGGGATGCCTGCTCATGCTCTCGCTCCACCTCTGCAGACACACAGCAGCCCACAGCGGCCACAGGCTCCGCCTCCAGGCCTTGTTCCAGCATGCCGCCTCCAGGCTCCTCCCCTAGTTCTACCTCATTCTTCTCTTCCATTGGTAGCTGGGACTCTGGAATGGGCCTTAATATTGAATGGCAATCGAGCCCCTCCCCAAGGCTGGACAGAGGGGTGGGTCCATGGTCAACAGGCACGACCGGAATGGCTTGCAGCTCAGCCGGCTCAGCCAATTGGACATCTTGAGGGGAGGGGCCATTTCTGTATCCCATGGCAATTGCTGGATAGGTGTAGCCTGGTGGGAGATCTGTGGTGAGGAAAAGAATCAAATTTCAGCATTTCAACATTTGCAGGCGTCATCAGCTTTGTACATTTTGAGCGTTTGAGGTAGATTATCTTTACAGTAAGACATCTGTCAGGAGCTCACCTCTGTGTATTAGCACACTTCTGCGTATTACAAGTTAGTGGAAATTTGCCCTGGCCACTGCAGTATGTCCTAGTGGAGGTATAAGGGGTCATTCTAAGATAGAATAGCTGTGTTTCTTTGAGTGCACTGAGACTTTTATATCCTCTAGCACACTGTTGCACTCAGTCAGGTGTTAACAGTGATAGCATAAAGGGGGGGGTGACAGGAAAGGGGCACAGGGTCTTTGAGGGAAGGACATGGCCAAAAGCGCCACATAAAGTGTTTCTAGTTGCTACTGAGGTGACAAGGTTTGAGAGCAAACCTGTCGGACATTTTCCTCAGTTTACTCAATAATGCGGTTGCCAAGGCAGCCACCCACTCAGAGTCATGGAGTCTAAAATCAGGCAGATTGCTCTTGCACGAGTGTCAAGAAGCTTGGCGTGGATTGCAATCGACACAGAGCAATTCTGCTTTCTGGAGACTGAATGACTGGTGCCACTTATGTTTCAGGGGAAGAAAAGATTAGAAGGAGGGCAAACAAAGCCTGGAGATTTGATGTTTTTTCTTTGAAACCCAAAAACACAAATTGCGAGAAGCCTCTCAAGCCTGACATTACAGCAGACTGCCAACAGCAGCGCCATTCTAGAGGCACACAGGCCCAATCATGCCCTTACCTGGCTCCATAGACTGGGGGTAGTTCTGTGGGGGCTGGCCCTCTGTCCGCTTGTCCTGGGATTCCATCACCTTGGGCAACAGGGACGGGGCGGGGCTAATGGCGGGGGATTGCGGCGCAGTGGCTGCTGGGCTCGGGGCGGGGCAGGGGGTAGAGGGCGTGCTCCTGGCATGGGGACGCATGCAGGGCGACTGGCAGCAGGGCGACAGGTGAGCGGTCGAGGCCCCGGGGGGCGAAGAGTCTTGGGTCGACTGGCCGTAGGATTTGGACGGTTTTGGAGTCCTGGGCTCAGACAAGATGTCCTCCAAGTCCATGTTCTGCTCCTCCGCCTTCTTCTGAATCTGAGGTGAAGGGGATTCGAGCATTACGCTTTCTCATCTACAGTCGTCTACACGCGTCACGAAGAGATTTGTGTATTTTCGTTAACATAGGAACACCTCCCGAGTCTTGCAGTCTTGCCTCCTGCACATTGCTGAATCAGGCGTACATTTACATCTACATTTACACGCTGAGATCTGTATGTTCAGTCTCCTCTTGTTGGACGGTACCGCGGTTGAACCAGAGACTGTGAAAGCACTTCAAAGCACACAAGTCCTGGGGAAACTCTGGCGCTACGGGGGCCGATGGGGATTCATAGCTGAATTTTTCATATTACAAATCATGATTCATTGACTCCAAATGTTGTTGACTACCCTCTGCAGAAACCAGCTTTAGATCTCCATGACAACCACATCCTCTCTCTGTCAGGTGTCAAACACATGCAAAGACCCTTAAAGGACAGTGACTCAATGTCAGTAATGAATTCATTTACATATGATATTTATACAAAACAATCATATTAAAAAGAGAACTGACGGTAATCTCCATCAGGGATTTCCAGTGGGGGTGTAAACCCCCAGGAGCACGAGGTTCACATTGTGGTGGAAATGTCAGTGTGAAATTAAATCAACACATTACAGAAACATCATGTGTAAAAGGTGAGACAATTAGACGATTAAAGTAATTCTTGAATGTTGCAATAACATTGTTAGCACATTACTGCCTAATGTAAGTTACAAGTGTTATAAGTTATAAGTGTGTGTGTGTGTGTTACCTGCTTGTAGGTGTGTGTGTGTTACCTGGTTGTGTGTGTGTGTGTGTGTGTTACCTGGTTGTGTGTGTGTGTGTGTGTGTGTGTGTGTTACGTGGTTGTGTGGTGTGTGTGTGTGTGTGTTTCCTTGTTGTGTGTGTGTGTTACCTGGTTGTGTGTGTGTGTGTGTGTTACCTGGTTGTGTGTGTGTGTGTGTGTTACCTGGTTGTGTGTGTGTGTGTGTGTGTGTGTGTGTGTGTGTGTTACCTGGTTGTGTGTGTGTGTGTGTGTGTGTGTGTGTGGTTGTGTGTGTGTGTTACCTGGTTGTGTGTGTGTGTGTTACCTGGTTGTGTGTGTGTGTGTGTGTGTGTGTGGTTGTGTGTGTGTGTGTGTGTGTGGTTGTGTGTGTGTGTGTGTGTGGTTGTGTGTGTGTGTGTGTGTGTGTGTGGTTGTGTGTGTGTGTGTGTGTGTGTGTGTGTGTGTGTGTGTGTGTGTGTGTGTGTGTGTGTGTGTGTGTGTGTGGTGTGTGTGTGTGTGTGTGTGTGTGTGTGTGTGTGTGTGTGTGTGTGTGTGTGTGTGTGTGTGTGTGTGTGTGTGTGTGTGTGTGTGTGTGTGTGTGTGTTGTGTGTTACCTGTGTGTGTGTGTGTTACCTGGTTGTGTGTGTGTGTGTGTGTGTGTGTGTGTGTGTGTGTGTTACCTGGTTGTGTGTGTGTGTGCTCCTGTGCTGAGTTCTTGGGTGCTGCTGATGTTGTAGCTGCTGATGCTGCTGAAGTGCATACAGCTCCTGTTGCCGTAGAAACTGTGATCGAGAGTATACTGCAGGATGCTGTATGTGTGAGGGTGGCCCTCGGGCTCTGTACACTGGGGGCCAGAGACCAGGCTGATCCATCACATCTAATGAAAGAGAGAGACAGGGAGGGGGAGAGAGAGGCAGAGACATAATACAATTATTCTCGGAGCAGAGATCATTAATGTATGGTTCCCACATGCCAATCCATCATTACTGCCAAAGTCACTAACACACGAGTTTAATAACCCTCACAAAGACACTAGTGCCATCGTCCCACTCTTACACAAACAGCCTACACTAAGGACCTGAGCACAGACAGGGCAAGCAAACAGAAACTCGCACATTCTCTTCCTCTCACACACTCACACACACGTTTTTTTTGCCAACAGCTTTCTGGAACATTTGGGCAGCATGTTAATACATGATGAGGAGGATGAAGACATGACTGGTTCCTGTCTGGCCTTTAGCCTCTGCTTGGCTATTGTGAGTCATCTGCATGGGTCTTCCCCTTAAATCTCCCTTCTCTTAAGCGCACAGCAGGCCTGGGTCGGAGCATGTAGCCTGCTGGAGTTCCTGGTTCCCACGTTGGAGATGCACCGCCCATGCTGTGGGACCACGTCATGGGTCAGGAGCAGCTGAGAACATCCCCCACGACACATCCTGGCCCACATCTGGACGTGTCACCTGCATCTCACACAGCTTGTGCTAACTCACACACCCCGGCTAGCTCTCCCTGCTCAGTATCTCCCTCCCAACCTTGACCCAATGCAGCACGGACCTCCAAACAGCTCAGCTAATGCTTCCCGGGGGAAGACTTTTGGGGATGCGCTTCCTGACTGGGCTACGGTTCCTGTGGAGAGAGGAAGGAAGCAGGCCTCATCGAGGACAGGGAGCTTATTACATTTCACAGCTTGTTTGCCGAGCAGAGACGCGAGTGGAGCCCAGTGTCCAGAGAAGCTTGTCCACTTGTGTGTTCTTGCATACATGCGGCTTCTCTGAGACCTGGCTGATGGGTGGACCATCATGGCCCTTTCAGACTACTCTCCCTATGGCACAGAAGCAGGTGGTCCACAGGAAAACGCCAGATTTTAGAGGGAGTATGTGCACAAGTTTTGTCTGTCTAGAGAATTTGCTAGTGGTGTTTAGGGCTGATACCACTAGCACCTCCGCAGTCATTCTAGAGATCTTAGAATATATATTTAAAACTGTTAAGACAATGTCATGAATTGCTGTATTATTTAGGTTCCGAGAAATCAAGGACAAAAGTGACAAACGCTAGTGAATCACAACAAGCCAAGGAACCTAACGTGAACAGGCGGCGAGAGACGAGTGAAGCTGAGCAGAAGAGACAAGCCCTGAAGGACTCTGGGATACCTATGTGATGGGAGGCTGGGTGGCTAGTGGGCTCTGTGGGCAGGACCACCAGCTGGGCCGACGGGTCCTGGGGCAAGGGCAGCACTGGCTGGAGGGGGGCAGGCATGGCTGCAGACAAACCAGGGGGAAGATTCTGGTGGAGGGCAGAGTGACCGATTCCTGGGGTAGCAGTGAAGAAGCCAGAGATTGTAGGTTAAACGCATGAGACAGGATATTATGTCCTACACCACAGTCATCACTGTTCATGAAGACCGAGGTTTGTCGTCATTATGTCATTAATAGTCACAATGTTAATAACGATATGTGGGGTAAGATGTAAATGAGAACGTTTAGGATTGACGTTCACCACTATTGTTTTTGACGCACCATAGGAATGGCCTGTCATCCAGAGGGAGGGACTTCCTGTGCGTGGCATCCAATGATGGTGCGTAGAGTGGGCATGTGCAGAAGGGTCCCCCAACTGGGCCGACTGCAGAGACGTGCCGCCTGGGACCATGAGATGAGAGGTGAGGTCGCCGTGGCAACTGTTGGAGGGATGGATCCGTGCAAATTCTACTCTTTCTTTGTTGTCCCTGAAAAGACCGACGGGTCAAAGGTCAGCTGGGGAATACAAAGGTGTGCACACACATACAGAAGGAACGGGTCACTTACCTGATGAGAGTGTCTCGCTCTCTGCCCAGGCAAGGGTGAGCCAGGTGCTCGCCACTCAGACGCTTCCTCTCTTCCTCTCCAGGCGAGTCTACGGGATACCCGGGCCGTGGAGCACCTGGGAAGAGGTCATCTCGGGTCAGCTGTGAGCCACAACTGCTCTTTCCCTCACGCTCTGGCTACAAATCCCTGGGAAAAGTGGCCAGCCGCCCTGAGCTAACGTGTGAACAGCAGGGAGACCTGTTTCCACTCTGGATCCTGACCAGTTTCATCACAGATGTCACACACACAAACAAGCTGTCTTTGCCGTCCTGCTCTGTTTGTTTTAGCTGCACCTAAAGGGTCGTAGGTGGTGTTTACCTTTCATGGCGGAGACGACTCGTCCCTGACGCCCGCTGGGGTGGCCTGTGGGCTCCCTCTGCCTCGCCACAGCCACGGCGATTCCCACGGGAGGCTGCCGCACCTCCCCTTCTCCGTGAGGTGCCTCCCCCATCTCCCTGCTCCGCCCCCCACAGTCAGGCCTCTCGTTCTCATTGGCCAGACCTTTCCTGGAGGGCAGGGCTGCCTTGCTGGCCTGCAAGGCACAGCTTGCGCCGCTGGGGCCTGATTTGAGGCTCCCAAGTCCTCCGAAGGGACTTTTCTGGGACAGTATGAGAGGCTGCTGCTGGTTGCTGTACTTGAGAAGGTTCTTCATGGCTCCACTGTCCCCCTGCAGACCCAGAGCCTCTTGCTGGTTCTGTGTTGCGGGGGCTACGGGAGGGGGCGGGGCACACATCCCTGCTGACTGGTGCTGCTGGGGCTGCTGCCTACTGCCACTGGCTCCACCCACAGCTCCACCCAAGGCCCCACCCACTGCCTCCATGTAGGCTTTACGCTGCTCCTCTTCCGGGTGCCTGTGGATGGGGTGCATGGCCCATGCCGGGACAGGCTGCTGTTGTGAATGGTGCTGCCCGCCATTGCTGTAGCCGTACGGAGACATCTCCATCTTACGCTTCATCTCCTGGCTGGTCTGGCCCAGTTCCACAGGGCCACCATCAGATGGCGCCCTGCCGTGCTGCTGATGACGGATGCGCGCCACCTTTTGGCCGTCCCGCTGCATGGAGCAGCTCCCCCCGCTGCCGCCAGGGCCCTGCTGGGCAAGCGTCTTCCCAGCGAGTGGAGAGGAGTTTGGGGGAGGCCCCGAGTGCGAGCAGTCCCTGTACGCTTGGGGGTTAACGCTATTGGGGTGGGTTAATGGGTGGCCAGGTTTGGGCTCCTGGGCCAGGGCAGGTCTGTAGATGTCTGGCTCCATGCTGAGGCAGTCTGCACTCCGCGAGCGCTCCGCCTGGACCTGCAGGTGGTGGTGATGGCTGTGCAGCCAGTCGGGCGCCTTCTCCGCCTTTCTGTACGGATGCTGCTTTTGGGGCGGACGCTGCTGCTGCTGCTGCTGCTGCTGATCCGGATGCTTCCTGTGCCAGGTGCCAGGATGACCCCCACCTGCTCCACCACCCGCCTTCTCCATGGCCTTCTCCTTGGCGCCGCTTCCTCCGCCTCCCGCGGCCTGGCACTCAGGGTTCGCTAGCTGGAAGGGACCGCCGGCTCTCTCCCCCAGGTGCCCCACGGACGGCACGAACGTGGGTCCGCTGGCTTTGGCCTCTCGCGCACCGCCAACTCCTTTCTCGTGTAAGGACGGGTTGGCTACGGGGGCGGGAGGAGGGGGGCAGAAAAAGTCTGGGTGATGATGTGGGTGGTGGGCGTGGTGGGCGTGGTGCGCGTGGTGTGGATGGCTGGGGTGGAGCTGTAGACAGTGGAAGGCCCCTGGATGCCCCCCCCCAGTCGCCGAGCCCACGGCCAGGGGCGGAGGCACGGAGTAGGGCAGGGACTGGTGAAGCGGCTGCCCCCGTTCCAGGCAGTCTGGAGGAGGCTGCTCGCTGATCCGCATCTCGCCACTCACTGCTTCTTTTGTGCAGCGCCCAGCAGCGACGGAGCCGCCCATGTGGCCGGCTGACAGACTGGCCACGCCCCCAACGGCCCTGCCCATGCCCTCCCCTCCACAGCTGACCATGGGACCCTTGGCCACAGCCCCACCCCCAGCCCCGCCCACAGCCCCGATCCCAGCATCTCCATTCTGCATCTTCCCGTTGATCAGGCAGGCACTGAGAGGCTTGTTTATACCCTGCGAGTGATCCTTGTATTCCATAAGCAGGGCGGATTTATGTCTCTCCAGCGCCCGGCTGTTTAGGTCCTCCATTGTGACAGGGTGTTGTTGGTGGTGCTGTGCGTGATGGTGCTGGTGGTGGTGGTGGTTGTGGTGGGCCTGTGCGTGGTGGTTGTGAGGATGCCGATCTTTAGACTCGGGCTTGTTGCTGGGCCTGTCCTTGTCCTTGGCTCCTGAGACCACGCCCCGGTCCATACCCGCTTCCTTCACACCCTTGTGCAGGTTCACACTTCCTGTATCTCTGCTGCATGAGCCCTGTGGGTGTCCAGACCCTGTCCTTGACATCGGTGGGATGGTGTGATTGGCTGAGATGAGCGGAGGCTGGGATGGAAGGCTTCTTAAATAGAAGTTCTCTACAAGGAACATCAAACGCAACTGTCAGTCGTTCAGGCATTCCCAGCACACGAACAGCTTCCTGTGTGTACTGGGATTTCAGAACTATTCCACATTTTGGTAGAGTTAAAACAAATGGAAACTGCGACAGATGGAAAACATGCTATAGAACTTGGGATACGGTTTGAACCTTTTTACCCACCTTTTTGGGTGTCATAGAAACGGTGCTGCCCATAGAGGACCCCACTGTTGGCATGGTGATCCAAATGGCTTATGGGAAGGAATGTGTGGGCTAGACTCCCTGAGAATCGAGGGTACCCTGGAGCTGCTGGAAGAAACGACAGAAGAGTGACGAGAACAGCTGGGAACGAGCGTAAAGAAGAGACGGAGAGAATGAGCAGGGCAGACAAAGCAAGTGAGAAAAGGCAAATTTTACAGAAAAGAGAGAGAGACAGAGAGACAGACAGAGAGAGAGAACTCTGATAAAGAGAGACAGCAGTCACTGAGCCATATTTCTTTTAGCTGCTAGAATTCTGGTCATGATTTAAGACTTCTGGTCCAGTGCAGCTGTTCTTCTGTATTCACCAGTAACCACAGGCCTTGGGTGTCAGATTTGCCATTCCTGTTTGGGTTTGCAGTGCAAACAACAAGACAGACTTGGTCTTGTGGATTTGGGTAATGGATGAATTTTGTCTCCCAAACATATGAGCTAATCTCACCGTCTTCCTGGTGGCGAAGCAGGAGATAACGTCGCAAAACAATAAGCCACGAAAGGCACAGAGACAGAACCCGCCGCGCTCCGAGACACGGGCCAGAGTTCAACGTTATTTCAGCCCGCTGGACTTTCCAACATCTGCCAACAGCGCGGCCGGTCCATGTGGATGGCATTTAGAACACAACCAAACAGCTCACACGCGAGCTCTTTGAAGCTCGGTAAAGAAAGTGTATAAGAAAATACGCCGTTCTCTGAGAAATCTCTTTCAAATGTCACTGGTGTTGATATGTTGTGGAAGTTTCAGTACTGCCACATCTAGAACCGCGAGGAACACAAATGTAGAGGACATAAGCATCTAAAGCAGCACTGATGATATTAGGAAACAAAGATTTTCTTTTTCTGTCAAGAGCAGGAGATTTCTTATTTACCATTTCTACAATGAAACAATTAACCGAGTAAATCTCCTCTCCCACAGAAGGTCCCCATCACCCAATTAGGGCCAAAAATAGCTGCAAAAAATTCTTTGCAGTACATTTGTATTTCATTTAAAAAAATTTGAAATGTTGACAAATGTATTTGTGAGGTATAGAAACATTAGATGAAGTTAGAGTGCATTACATTATGTAAAACAATCTCCCAAAC
>JAGXOD010000039.1:2285000-2295000 GCA_020368025.1 Brachyhypopomus occidentalis | reverse complement strand
TGACCAATCACAGCCCAGCAGCCACCAGGCACAATCTCCCCTAAGCATCCAGGGTGCACTGGGCTCCTTCTAAGTTTGACAGGAGCTTTTTATTCTCACTCAGTAAACAAAGTGCAAAGGTCATTCAGACCCAGGGGCCGAAGCTGTTCATGCCCTAGAATCCTGGAGCCCAGTTTACAGTGCCAAAGAGCCCTATATTAGGACCAGGAGGGAGAGGGGGGGAGGAGAGGGAGGAGGGGGTAGGGGAGGGGGAGGAGGGGAGGGGGAGAGGGTAGGGGAGGGAAGGAGAGGGAGGAGGAGGGGAGGGGAGGGGAGGGGGGGGGGGGGGGGGGGAGGAGAGGGGAGGAGAGGGGGGGGGAGAGGGGAGGGGAGGGGAGAGGAGGGAGGAGGGAGGAGAGGGGAGGAGAGGGGAGGAGGAGAGGGGAGAGGGGAGGAGAGGAGGGGGGGAGGGGAGGGGAGGAAGGGAGGAGAGGAGAGGGAGGGAGGGAGGGGAGGGGATGGGGGAGGGAGGGAGGAGAGGGGAGGGGGGAGGGGAGGAGGGAGGGGGAGGAGGGGAGGGGAGAGGAGGGGAGAGGGGAGGGAGGGAGAGGAGGGGAGGGAGGGAGGAGAGGGGAGGGGAGAGGAGGGGAGGAGAGGAGAGGGAGAGAGGGGAGGGGGAGGAGAGGGAGGAGAGGGAGGGAGGGAGGGGAGGGAGAGGGGGGGGGGAGGGGAGGGGGGGAGGGGGGGAGGGGGGAGGAGGGGGGGGGAGGGGAGGAGAGGGGGAGGGGAGGGCCACCAGGCCGCCAGCATCTGGGCGGAGCCTGTGTCCTGTGTTCCAGCGTCTGGGCGGAGCCTGTGTCCTGTGTTCCAGAGACGGTGTGGACTGGGGAAGCCACACTGGCTCTCACATGACAGCTGTGACCACTATGGACTGTGGAGTATTTTTACTGCCTTGGCTGTGTGGGAGTGTGCAAGTGTGTGTACGTATGTGTGTGTGTGTGTGTGGGTGCATGCATGCGTGCCTGCGCGTGTGTGTATGTGGGGGTGCGTGTGTGTTTGTGTGTGTGTGTGTGTGTGTGTGTGTGTGCTGACATTCTTGCTGTGTTTGAAAGACCACAAGGTTATTTGGCTGAACTTTTGCCCTCTTGTCGCAATCTGGAAAACCGCTGGGGTGGAGCCTTCAAGACTAGAAAGATCTAGCAAGACTGGGAACTCAATGAGAAACCTAGCAGACACACACACACACACACACACACACACACACACACACACACACACACACACAACACACACACACACACACACACACACACACACACACACACACACACACACACACACACACACACACACACACACACACACACACACACACACACACACACACACACACACACACACACACACACACCAGATCTGCAGACCCATGTCCCCAGAGCATGTCTGATTACCTCCCAGCATGTCTGATTACCTCCCAGCCTGGGTAATGACGTGGGAGGACTCTGCATGTCTAGAGCTACAAGCACCCAGCCCTGTACACACACATGCCCCACGCAGCCCCGGGACATTGGGGCCTGTTTTCAGACCAGCACTGGACAGACATCCCATCTCCCAGCTAAATGTGTCTCTGGCTCACTCTCTCATGCTCCCTTGTGCTTTTTGTAATCCCCTTTCTCTCTGACCCTCCCTTCCTCCCTCCCTCCCTCTCTCTCTCTCTCTCTCCCTCCCTCTCTCTCCATTATCTTCTTTTTTCAGTCTCTCATTCTCATGCCCTCGATCCCTCCCTCAACCCTGCTCCATTTCTGTTTCTTATCTTTTGCTCCACCGTGGCGCTCGCTGTCCTTCTACAATTTTCCCTGCCGCTCCGTATTCTTGCGAGCGCTCGCCGTCGCACGCCCTCGCACGCCCGCGCACGCCCTCGCACGCCCGCGCACGCCCTCGCACGCCCTCGCACGCCCTCGCACGCCCCTGCTCACGCCCGTCCCCTCATCCCGAGCTCCAGGCGTAATGGTTGAAAATGCGCATGAAGAACAATCTCAGGGCTGTGGGGGAAGGGCTGTGTGTGTGTGTGGGCGGGGCTTTCTGGGTGTGGGCGGGGCTTCCTGACACTACACAGGCCTTGTTTCCACCCATCCAGCCAGGAAAACAACAAAATTATAACCCCTCTATCACCAACAGGTAAACACTTCATCTTATTTACAGAAGGACGCAAAGATATATAGACTACATTACCCAGAAGCCCTGAGAGCTCTCACTTCACCCAAAGGGTTCCTGTTTACCTTGGTAATGGCCCAATGAGTGGTATGTTTTTGGGTTGTATGAGTGGGAAAGGATTAAACCACATAGCCATTATCCTACTGGCTGTCCTGATGGTCGCATAGAGCATGAATATGCATGAGCACATGTATTTATGTGCAGTGTTTATGTAAACTGTAAATATGAATGGATCACAGTGGCTTAGACTGATAATGACATTACCCCCAAAAATACCACATTATCCTAAGTCATCTACTTCATGCAGGAAGGTTAAATGCTCTGTATACATAATATATGTATACGCATCAATGTATTCTGAGATGGAAATTTTTATGTGGGAAAACATTGGCACAAACACAGCCTACAAAATGAATAGATTAATAGCACAAGCTGTCTCTTCCAAAAGGCACTGCACCAGCACTGCACCAGCACTGCACCACCAGCACTGCACCATCACTGCACCAGCACTGCACCAGCACTGCACCAGCACTGCACCAGCACTGCACCAGCACTGCACCATCACTGCACACCAGCACTGCACCAGCACTCCACCATCACTACCACCAGCACTGCACCAGCACTACACCAGCACTACACCAGCACTGCACCAGCACTGCACCAGCACTGCACCAGCACTGCACCAGCACTGCACTGCACCATCACTGCACCAGCACTGCACCAGCACTGCACCAGCACTGCACCAGCACTGCACCAGCACTGCACCAGCACTGCACCAGCACTGCACCAGCACTGCACCAGCACTACACCAGCACTGCACCAGCACTGCACCATCACTGCACCAGCACTGCACCAGCACTGCACCAGCACTGCACCAGCACTGCACCAGCACTGCACCAGCACTGCACCAGCACTGCACCAGCACTACACCAGCACTGCACCACACTGCACCATCACCAGCACTGCACCATCACTGCACCAGCACTGCACCAGCACTGCACCAGCACTGCACCATCACTGCACCAGCACTGCACCAGCACTGCACCAGCACTGCACCATCACTACACCAGCACTGCACCAGCACTGCACCATCACTGCACCAGCACTGCACCAGCACTGCACCAGCACTGCACCAGCACTACACCAGCACTGCACCAGCACTGCACAACCACTGTCCTTACTACACCAGCACTGCCTACACCATCAGTGTCCTGACTACACCACCACTGCCTACACCATCACTGTCCTGACTACACCAGCATTGCCTACACCACCACTGTCCTGACTACACCAGCACTGCCTACGCCATCACTGTCCTTACTACACCAGCACTGCCTGCACCATCACTGTCCTGACTACACCAGCACTGCCTACACCATCACTGTCCTGACTACACCAGCACTGCCTACACCACCACTGTCCTGACTACACCAGCACTGCCTACACCATCACTGTCCTTACTACACCAGCACTGCCTACACCATCACTGTCCTGACTACACCAGCACTGCCTACACCACCACTGTCCTGACTACACCAGCACTGCCTACACCACCACTGTCCTGACTACACCAGCACTGCCTACACCATCACTGTCCTTACTACACCAGCACTGCCTACTCCACCACTGTCCTGACTACACCAGCACTGCCTACACCACCACTGTCCTGACTACACCAGCACTGCCTACACCATCACTGTCCTGACTACACCAGCACTGCCTACACCATCACTGTCCTTACTACACCAGCACTGCCTACACCATCACTGTCCTTACTACACCAGCACTGCCTACACCATCACTGTCCTGACTACACCAGCACTGCCTACACCATCACTATCGTGACCTTGTAGTCGTGTGTACTGCCTGTTGTACCATGTGATGGTAACACAGCCGTATACACACATGTACATGGACGAATGAATAAATGTGAGCTTGACTTCATATAATATAACAAATGTTGCTAATGATTCTGCGTCATTGCACTCGTCTCTACCACTTCCTGCTTTGTGTTCTCCAGTGAGGATATACTGAGCCAGCTCACCCAGATACCAAGTGTTTCTAATGATGCTAATGCTATTAGTGCTACAGATCCCAACCATGCGGCAGGCTAGAGAGGCTAATGCCTAATAAACAGCCATTACTCTCACTCACTTAGTTTACAGTTCACTATACAGATATTTTGGATTTTTAACCTATAGATTTGCTTTTGTTAAATAATGTATAAGGCAATAAAATAGTACCGCAAAGTCTTGTTGACATCCATCCATCCATCCTTACACCATACACCCATGTATACACCATACACCCATCCTTACACCATACACCCATCATTACACCATACACCCATGTATACACCATACACCCATCATTACACCATACACCCATCCTTACACCATACACCCATCATTACACCATACACCCATCATTACACCATACACCCATGTATACACCATACACCCATCTATACACCATACACCCATGTATACACCATACACCCATCATTACACCATACACCCATCCTTACACCATACACCCATCATTACACCATACACCCATCATTACACCATACACCCATGTATACACCATACACCCATCATTACACCATACACCCATCATTACACCATACACCCATGTATACACCATACACCCATGTATACACCATACACCCATCATTACACCATACACCCATCATTACACCATACACCCATCTATACACCATACACCCATCCATACACCATACACCCATCATTACACCATACACCCATCTATACACCATACACCCATCATTACACCATACACCCATCTATACACCATACACCCATCATTACACCATACACCCATCATTACACCATACACCCATCTATACACCATACACCCATCATTACACCATACACCCATCATTACACCATACACCCATCATTACACCATACACCCATGTATACACCATACACCCATCATTACACCATACACCCATCTATACACCATACACCCATCATTACATCATACACCCATTTATACACCATACACCCATCATTACACCATACACCCATCTATACACCATACACCCATCCATACACCATACACCCATCATTACACCATACACCCATCTATACACCATACACCCATCATTATACCATACACCCATCTATACACCATACACCCATCATTACACCATACCATACACCCATCTATACACCATACACCCATCATTACACCATACACCCATCTATACACCATACACCCATCATTATACCATACACCCATCTATACACCATACACCCATCATTACACCATACACCCATCTATACACCATACACCCATCATTACACCATACACCCATCCTTACACCATACACCAATCTATACACCATACACCCATCATTACACCCTACACCCATCATTACACCATACACCCATTTATACACCATACACCCATCATTACACCCTACACCCATCCTTACACCCTACACCCATCCTTACACCATACACCCATCCTTACACCATACCCTCCATCCTCTATTCCCTTTTCCCCTCCTCTTTCTCGCTCTCTCTCTTCTCTCTGTCCCATGCACACACACAGGACCAGTATACCCCATGGAGTACAGGTGTGTCCTGTTTAAAGCAGCCACACTACTGTAGGCACCCTCCAAATTGCTCTGCCTTCTGCTTCTGCAAGCTCTCTAGCTCTAATGATCTACACACACACACACACACACACACACACACACACACACACACACACTCGTGCACATAGACACTCACACTCCAACCAGGAACCTGGGCCAAGGACAACTGGCTGAACCAAGACCTGAGACAAGAGATGTGGAGCGAGCAGAGATGGAGGACTACACGGTGGTGGAGGACCACACAGAGGTGGAGGACCTCACGGAGGTGGAGGACCACACGGAGGTGGAGCACCACACGGAGATGGAGCACCACATGGAGATGGAGCTCCACACAGAGGTGGAGGACCACACGGAGGTGGAGGACCACACAGAGATGGAGCACCACACGGTGGTGGAGGACCACACAGAGATGGAGCACCACACGGTGGTGGAGGACCACACAGAGATGGAGCACCACACGGAGATGGAGCACCACACGGAGGTGGAGGACCACACAGAGATGAAGCACCACACGGTGGTGGAGGACCACACAGAGATGGAGGACCACATCGAGGTGGAGGACCACACGGAGGTGGAGGACCACACAGAGATGTAGGACTGGGCGGACACCAGTGACACCAATTTGTAGGCAACATGGTGGCTTGGTGGTTATCACGTTTGCTTTTCAGCACTGGGGTCTTGGGTTCCTGTCCCTATCTGAGGGGGGTTTCCATGTTCTCCCCGTTTCTGCGTGGGTTCCTCTGGGCTCTCCGGTTTCCTCCCACAGTGGTAAATTGGCCGTCCTTACAAAATTCTGTGTGTGTGTGAGTGATTGTGTGTCTGTCTACCTTCATGTGAGAACCCCTCAAAGGGTTCTTGTATCTGTTAAAAAACCCAAACAGCCTTTGCCTATTGTGCTGCATTAAGACTTTACCACGTCTCCTTTACGATGCTCTCACTCACCCACCGTGGGTGTCTACAGCCTCCCACACACCCGATGAGCAGCGTGATAACCAGTCCAGCATGTGCGGTGAGGCAGAAGCCCAACACACCAGAGCAGAAGCTGCAGTGATGCTGCCTGGAGCCTGAAGACAAAGGTGACCAACACAGGAAGGTGGGTGACATAATGCAGCACAAGTGTACACTACATATGGGTAACCTAACACCACCTAACACCACCTAACACCACACAGCCATAACCTAACACCACCTAACACCACCTAACACCACACAGCCATAACCTAACACCACCTAACACTAACACACTAACACCACCTAACACCACACAGCCATAACCTAACACCACACTGTCATAACCTAACACCACCTAACACCACACAGCCATAACCTAACACCACCTAACACCACACAGCCATAACCTAACACCACACAACACCACACTGTCATAACCTACCACACTGCCATAACCTAACACCACACAGCCATAACCTAACACCACCTAACACCACACAGCCATAACCTAACACCACACAGCCATAACCTAACACCACCTAACACCACACAGCCATAACCTAACACCACCTAACACCACACTGTCATAACCTAACACCACACAGCCATAACCTAACACCACCTAACACCACACAGCCACCCACTAACACCACCTAACACCACACAGCCATAACCTAACACCACCTAACACCACCTAACACCACCTAACACCATAACCTAACACCACCTAACACCACACTGCCATAACCTAACCTAACACCACCTAACACCACACAGCCATAACCTAACACCACCTAACACCACACAGCCATAACCTAACACCACACAGCCATAACCTAACACCACCTAACACCACACAGCCATAACCTAACACCACCTAACACCACACACTCATAACCTAACACCACACAGCCATAACACCACACTAACACCACACTGTCATAACCTAACACCACCTAACACCACACAGCCATAACCTAACACCACCTAACACCACACCACACTGTCATAACCTAACACCACCTAACACCACACAGCTGTAAATAATAACACAATAAGTACCCTAACACCACACTGTCATAACCTAACACCACCTAACACAGCTGTAAATAATAACACAATAAGTACCCTAACACCACACTGTCATAACCTAACACCACCTAACACCACACAATAAGTACCCTAACACCACACTGTCATAACCTAACACCACCTAACACCACACAGCTGTACCCTAATAATAACACAATAAGTACCCTAACACCACCTAACACCACACAGCTGTACCCTAATAATAACACAATAAGTACCCTAACACCACACTGTCATAACCTAACACCACCTAACACCACACAGCTGTACCTAATAATAACACAATACCACCCTAACACCACACTGTCATAACCTAACACCACCTAACACCACACAGCCATAACCCTAATAATAACACAATAAGTACCCTAACACCACACTGTCATAACCTAACACCACCTAACACCACACAGCTGTACCCTAATAATAACACAATAAGTACCCTAACACCACACTGTCATAACCTAACACCACCTAACACCACACAGCTGTACCCTAATAATAACACAATAAGTACCCTAACACCACACTGTCATAACCTAACACCCTAACACCACACAGTCTAACACCAATAATAACACAATAAGTACCCTAACACCACACAGTCACCTAACACCACCTAACACCACACAGCTGTACCCTAATAATAACACAATAAGTACCCTAACACCACACATCCATATCGTAACATCATACAGACATGGCCTGAGATGGGTAATCACAGCTGACTCTACTTTCACACTAAAATGAAAAACAGACACTGAAGACACTTGTTTTGTGTCCTTATGGTCTCATAGAGACACCAGCGGAGACACCAGCGGAGACACCAGCGGAGACACCAGCGGAGACACCAGCGGAGACACCAGCGGAGACGCCTGGCAGAGCGAGACATTCTGTAAACGGTGATGCGGCTGCAATCATTACCACGTTTGCCCATGTTATAAATCCATGGAAATAAAAGGTGATTCATGCGAGACCCATAAATACAGCCGGGAAGTCATCGCGCGCCAGCCACAGCAGCTAGGAGGGCTAACTCCCAAATTAAACAGTAACCGTGGCGATGCTGTGTCACACGGAAGGAACCCATGAGCACGCCACACAAATAGCTATGCCAACAAATAGCTATGCCAGCCGGCAGATGTGACAGTTGGACCAACCAGCTATTTCCTCTCTGTCCCTAACACACACACACACACATTTTTCTGTCTCTCACACCCACTCCCAAATACACACACACACACACATTTTGTTTTTGTCTCTCACACCCACTCCAAACCCTCAACACACACACACACATATTTTTTTCTCTCTCTCTCACACCCACTCCAAACCCTCAACACACACATACACACACACACAATTTTCTCTCTCTCACGCCCACTCCAAACCCTCAACACACACGCACACACACACATTTTTTCTCTCTCTCACACCCACTCCAAACCCTCAACACACACACACGCGCACCCACAGTTAAAAAACATGTGACATAAGAATTTCAAACAGCGAGCACACAGGGAAACGTAAGATGAGCTCTGCTAGCGCTCCGTCACTAATGTGTGGTGGGGTCTCGGGTAGCACTCCACGTGCTGGCACCGCCCGAGTGAAACCACCGTCTCTGTCCCACGAGCGTCCCGCCCGAAGCCGGACGCTCACCGCGGCTCCCCAACGGAACCCTCACCGGAGGCGACGGGACTCTGAAGAGCGAACAGTCTCTCTCACACTCACCCAGCATAAACATCTCGCTAGCGCTGTGTGCGTCTCCAAGCTGTGCGTTCACCTCTTTCCTTCCCTCTAGCTCTCTTTCCTTCTTCTCTTCTCTTTTATCGCTCCACAAGACTGGAGGGTTTTGAAACCGAAGCGCTTGATCACGGATCTCTCAGGCACCGGACGATCGGATACCGCCGAGAAGGCTAGAGGCTGGAGGTAAGCGTGCCTAGCCGAGCGCTGGCTAGCGTGAGCCCGTGAAGACGGAGCGGAGAGGCCCGTCTGCGTTGGGCCAGTGACTCGGAGCGCAATCCCTCGCACAGAAACAGGAGAAGGAATTTCAAGTGGCTACCAAAGTGGGGGGATTTCCTTATAACAGTCAAAGTCATCTTGAAAACATTAGGAGAACTAGTAGCCCAATTCCTGTTG
>JAGXOD010000039.1:2280000-2282500 GCA_020368025.1 Brachyhypopomus occidentalis | reverse complement strand
CTGTTCCTCATTCACGTGGGCATGTCTCCAGGATTCAAACTGTCATGGTGTAGCTCACACACACACACACACACACACAGACAAACTCGTATGTAAAGTTAGCCCACCATGACCAGCTAGTCTCTTACAGAAGTATTTACATTTTGACAAAAGAACAAAAGAAAAGTAAAAAAGTAACCAAAAATCTTTTTTTACTTCAGTATGAAAGACCATCTAGATTAGTGACAATGACAATAGTTACAGTATCCATAGTTCAGTTATTCAGTGGATCTAACTTAATATATACTGTAGGTGCAAGCTCTTTATTATTAAGCACCAGAAGTTATGATTCTACATAAAATGTTATAGGTGCTTTTGTCTGACTGCATTACCTCACCACGTGGGAAAAGTTGGATTATCTGTTTAAAAGACATGAAGACATCATAACGTAAGCGTAAGATACATCTACCCGGTATGTCCTCCTTCCATAAACCAACCAGCTGGTGCTGTCCAAACTGATAATAATAATAACAATAATAATAATAATAACAAGAAGAAGAATAACCAGGCATCGTGTGGTCATAATAACTACTGAGGGCCTTTCTTAACCCATACAGCTTAAGAAATAAGTCTGTAGTTAGTAGCCTCACTCCAAGCTTGCCACTAACTTATAATAAGTTTGACACACACACACACACACATACACACACCCACACACACACACACACACACACACTAGTGTCCCTCAGGGCTCATGGGAAATTAGAGAGCGGCAGCGATCTGCCTCAGGGCCGCAGGAGAGGGGATGGGGAGGGGGTTGTGGGTGGGGCTGCGTGGGTGGGGAGCCCTGGACAGGGGGGTGGAGGGCGTGGCAGCGTGGGTGGTGTGTAACACAAGCCGTTGACGCCGTGAACCGACGCCACACGGGAGGCCGTAAAAACGAGGGAGTGTGTTTTAAGAGACGCCTGCGTCTATGAGCCACACATGTGCCCATCCACATCAAAGAACACCCCCCCCACACACACACACACACACACACACAGAAAAGAGCTGGGTGGTCCCTTCCAGCCAAGTGACCAATCACGGTGAGCATGCAGGTAACCATGGAAAACCAGACGAGTCAGCATAGCCTATGTGGCCAGACAGGCTACGCGGTACTGCGCACACACACACACACACACACACCCTGCCAGAAATAAAGCATCTCCATAGGCAACTTTGCTCATGCTCACAGCCCCAGTCACTGCTACTGTGTCTACGTATCTCTGGAGACACTCCTCTGTGGGATTATCCATAATGCAACACTACATAAATCTGCCATGAGTGACTCTAGTATGCTTTTGGAGTCGACACTGTTGATTTACTCCGCAATGTCTCTCTGAAGCCCACACCCCCACCCGGCCCCACCCGTCCCCACCCGTGCAGTCTCCCCTGCCTCTAACACTCACGCTCCACTCCCTCCATCTCTCATGGTTCCTGTGCCCCCGCCCTCCTCGTTACCTCCCAGTCCCTCTCGGGCCATCAGCACTCTCTCCCTTCCTTTTAAAACATTCAGTCTCTCTTGCTCTCTCCTTTTCTCTCTCTCTCTCCTTCCCCATTGGCTCATTTGTCAGTTTTGCAAGTATTTTGTGAGGGGGGAGTGGCCTCCAGAGGCTAATGGAGACAAAGTTTTTACAGCCACCCTGCCCCCCCCCATCCCACAATGCCAGATAAATCAGTATCCCATCATGCAACTGGCACAAGGCTGAAATGTCCTGCTTTTGTGTGTCCTCTTTTACTTCCTCTATAAGAGCACTCCGTATCCTTCAATGAAACACACACACACGCACACACACACACACGCACACACACACACACACACACACACACACACACACACACACACACACACACACACACACACACACACACACACACACACACACACACACACACACACACACACGCACACACACACACACACACACACACAAACTGGAGACACTGTCAACCCGCCCCTCCCCACTGGCCCCACCCACCTGTCTCTCACCCCTAATCTTCTCTCCCTCATTTACATTTTTCACATTTGGCAACTCTTCTCCAGAGCAACTTGCAGACAGTTATCAGTAGCTAGCAAATGTATACCTTGGGAATCGAACCCATGACCTTGGAGTTCCTTACTCCTCCCCCCTCCTTGTCTAGTCACCCCGCCCCCATATTCCCAGCCCCTCCCCTTTAAACATCCACAGACCCCACCCACCTACTCTCAGCCCCTCCCCCTCTCCAGGTCCATGTACCTGACCTTCCTATCTCCCTTCTCCCCTCCTCCTTCCCAAGCCCCGCCCTTCCCAAGCCCCACCCTTCTTCTCCCCCCACCCTCTACACTCAAGGTCACCCAGATCGCACCATAAATGTTTGCAGTGCAAGCTGGGTCCAGCGATTCTGGGGGCTCCGCCAGCAGCTCTGCTTCCCGTCCGGCCGCGGTGGCCATGCGAGGAATGTCGTGCTCTGTCTGCTCAACATCTGCTGGGGGGGGGGGGCA
>JAGXOD010000039.1:2145000-2275000 GCA_020368025.1 Brachyhypopomus occidentalis | reverse complement strand
AAAGAGACTTTTTGTGAGTCAGGCAACATGTAATCATAGCCTGACCCCACTACAGTTGGATGCATCTCAGAGGAAACAGCACACTGTCATTCAGCTGATGACCCAAGCACACACACACACACACACACACACACACGCACACGCGCACACGCACACACACACACACACACCACGTAAATCTGATAACGAAGTGAAGTGAAGACACAGACCTATTAAAAGCATAAACACAAAGAGAATGAGAGAATGGGAAAAGAGAGAGAGAGATGGAGAGAAACAGCAGGAGAGGGAGACAGACAGAGAACGCTAGAGAAAGACAGGGAGACAGACAGAGAACGCTAGAGAAAGACAGGGAGACAGAGAGAGACAGTCTGTCTCTGCCCATTAACATTATTCACTGGGGCATCACTGTGTTTGTCACTTCAAAGTGTTGCAGGCTATTAATCAGACATGTCGCTACACCCCCCCCCTTCTCACCCCATCTAATCTCCACCCTCCACAGAACACTAGAAAACACCTACCACCCCTGGCCCTTCCCCCACACACCTGCACACAATGAAGTCATCATTACTTCACACAGTCCCGGTGACACGCCATTACCCGCACACACACACACACACACACACACACACACACACACACACACACACACACACACACACACACATACATTCCGCTGATTTATTTACCTGCTGGGCACTGTAACACATGTTTTCACTGGGACACACACTCGTGTGCATGCACACTCGCACACTCGCACATACACACACACACACACACACACATTTGGTTTTTTATGGGATCATATACACATCACATATGTATTATATGGTCATGTTCCTGGCCTGCCCCTAACCTCCTCACAACCCAGAAGGACCCCTTTCCCTGAATATATGAGTGGTCATACATGTAGTGTGCAGCTGTTACAGACGCACCTTTCACTCACCTGTTGTCCTCTTGCTTTGCCGTATATCAAAGACACACATACACACACATGCGGAGTCCCCATTAGAGTGGGTTGAGGTGCCGGACCCTTTGTTGTATCTAAAAGACCATAAAGGTGGGCGGGGCCAGATCTGCATAGCCCCTCCCTCTCCCCGCCCCTTCTGCCAGTGGAGCAGGGGGAACATCATTCCTGGGATTAGGATTAGCTTCTGGGCCTCTGCTGTCTCTTTAATATTGGATAGATTTTATACAACACTAATCCCTGGGACCGAGCTTGCTGGCCGCACTGTCTCTGCTCCCGGCATTGGGTGTGTGTTTTTGTGTGTGTGTGTGTGTGCGTGTGTGTGTCTGGGATCTCCTCGCCACACGCCTGGGTTACTCGTCCCAAAACTCGGGGGCTGAGGCTGCCATGCCGACAGCTGCCATGCCACCTCGACTGGGTCCGGCCAGTGTGTGTGGAGGGAGAAAACACTCCATAGGCAAACTGGGACACGACATCTTTTCCTTCAAGCACAATGACAAGATGAATTCTGCTGTGTTAATGATATGCACACACACACAGAGAGAGGAGGCAGTGCAGCCTAGTGGTCAAACCATGCAACAACGCCGAGGACAGAACCCAGCAAAGCAAACACACGTCAAAATGTCACGAATGCCAGTAACATGTAACACATATATCAGTAACATGTAACACATATATCAGTAACATGTAACACATATATCAGTAACATGTAACACATATATCTGTAACATGTAACACATATATCTGTAAAATGTAACACATATATCTGTAACATGTAACACATATATCAGTAACATGTAACACATATATCAGTAACATGTAACATGTAACACATATATCTGTAACATGTCTACAAGTAATATGTAGACAAGTGACATGTACACCAGTAACACGTACACCAGTAACATGAATACCAGTGACACATTCACCAGTAACACATACAACAGTAACGCCTACACCAGTTACACACACACCAGTAACATATACACCAGTAACACACACACCAGTAACACACACACCAGTAACATACAAACATACCATGAGCAGTAACATTATAACCCAGCATTGCCTCACACAGCAGAATAAAGAGGTAGATGGTAAACGCGGGACCACAGGGAGACACTTGTTTTAATCAGCACCACACTGGTGTATACATGTACACTCTGACACACCCACACACACACACACACACACACTTCAAGTGCAGCAAGCCCTGGTGTGTTTGCGACACAGGCAGCATCGTACTGGTCCCTGGAGGCCGATTAAAGTGGAATTTCTGATGCTAATCTTTGTTTTCTTGCACACACAGAAAGTCCCGCCTCCAGAGGAACGCCACACACTCCACGACACTGTGCTGCCGTGACGACACGGACACGCGAGCCGCCCATTACTCGTTCGGGGCCAAACTCGCTAGAGACTACAATCTACAATCCATAGATCATACATATTTGGACATCCTGTCCAAAGCATTTTGTTGCAAAGAATTTATTATCATTATGCTGCTGGATTGTTATTATTATTACTATTTAATGATTACAGCTGCAGGTCTGTAAAGGGCCCCTCCTCCCCCAGGGTCCAGTACAGCAGACACATGAAAAGAATCAGAGCTGCACCTGTCAGGGGCCCAGGGGCAACTTCCGAAGGGAGGCAGAGCTCCTTCTGCCCCCTCCAGCTACCCCCCCCCACCCCGGGTCCCACGAGAGGGCCGCATCCCTCCGGCTCCAACCTCCTCCACCCAGCCACCCGCCCCCCCAACCATAAACACAACGGCCCTCTGTGTGCCGTCCGCCCAGAGATTAGGACAATAAAACCGAAATTAAAAACAAGGAATCAGGCGTTCATGCTTGAGCCGTTAATAATGTCCTGCAGCTGTTACATGCAGCGCAGCCATGCTCAGTGGTTTGGCACACACACACACACACACACACACAGGCAGGCAGAGAGAGATGGGAAAGAGAGAAGAAGGAAGCATACACTTCACATACTTTCAAGTTTCCTAAACATCTCTTTGTTCCTGCCTTTACTTCGTCTCCCTCTCTCTCTCCCTCTCATTCTCCCTCCCTCTCTCTCTCTCCCTCTCCCCCCACCCTCCCTCTCTCTCTCTCTCTGTAGTCTTACAAGCAGCTGCCCTGAGCGTCACGCTTACTCAGCTAAAGTGTAAAAATAGACGGCAGCGTTTTGAAATGGAAGCCTGCTAGCGTGAACCAGCAGCACTCGCGACGCTCGGCTTTGTGTTTGCCTGCCGCGTCCGCAGAGAAGGGCATGGCCACACGGCACACACACACACGGCAGGGCACAGCGCGAGCTCACACACTCATACACACTCACACACTCACACACGTGCACACACACAAATGCTGACCACTCTCACACACCTCAGGCTGTCTTGCTTCGTTGACACAGTCAACAAATAAACCTCACCCAACTCTACCAGCCTGGTACACACACACACACACACACACACACATACGAACACACAGAGGCACACGTAAACATATAGTGACACCCACACACACTCCGGTCCCCATGCTCACACACATGCACACGCAGAGACAGACACAAACCCACAGAGAGCATACACATAGATATGTGACTTCACACACAAAAGCACACACACATTCACACACATCCACAGAGACACACAGAGAGAGGGAGACAAACACAGGTATGTATTCTCACACACACACACACACATAAACTCACATAGACATTCACACAGAGGCTCTCCAACACACACACACACACCCCACGCACACACACATACACACACAGACACACATTTTAAGTACACTGTCACACACTGAACAAATATAGACTAAGAAGAGGACCACCACTCAGAACAGTGCAATGCTTCCTCAAATAACAGCTTATTTGCTTTACTACAAAATAAGTTATTTAAGATTTTAATGGACTACCAAGAATATGAAGATCCAGCAGAGACTGCAGCTGGTTCTGGCACTGACACAAGCGTCACTCACCAACCCTCACAACTACAGGTGTTTGTGGATCTGTGGCTTTGCACGACAAATCCCAGCAAACACACAAACGTGAGGGATGGTTTGACTACGAACTGCACGAAAATGCAGACCAATTGGAAAAGGAGATTCATGTGAACGTAGGAGGGCAGTAGGAACAGCGCAAGGGGGCGAACGCTTTAAGGTGGGACTAGGAGAAGCCACGCCTACCTTGGTCTAGAGTGGCTACCAAGGGATTCTGGGAAAAGGCATCAGAGAGGCATGCTCACCATGTGGCGAGGTCCTGAGAGGGCATAGGTATGGAATGGCAGAGGAGACGTGAGTGGGAGTAAGGAGAGAGCATCAGATAGAGACGTGAGTGGCTGTAGGGAGAGAGTAGCAGATAGAGAGGTGAGTGGCTGTAAGGAGAGAGTAGCAGATAGAGAGGTGAGTGGCTGTAAGGAGAGAGTAGCAGATAGAGAGGTGAGTGGGTGTAGGGAGAGAGCAGCAGATAGAGAGGTGAGTGGGTGTAGGGAGAGAGCAGCAGATAGAGAGGTGAGTGGCTGTAGGGAGAGAGTAGCAGATAGAGAGGTGAGTGGCTGTAGGGAGAGAGCAGCAGATAGAGACGTGAGTGGGTGTAGGGAGAGAGCAGCAGATAGAGAGGTGAGTGGCTGTAGGGAGAGAGTAGCAGATAGAGAGGTGAGTGGCTGTAGGGAGAGAGCAGCAGATAGAGACGTGAGTGGCTGTAGGGAGAGAGTAGCAGATAGAGAGGTGAGTGGGTGTAGGGAGAGAGCAGCAGATAGAGAGGTGAGTGGCTGTAGGGAGAGAGTAGCAGATAGAGAGCTGAGTGGCTGTAGGGAGAGAGTAGCAGATAGAGAGCTGAGTGGCTGTAAGGAGAGAGTAGCAGATAGAGACGTGAGTGGGTGTAAGGAGAGAGTAGCAGATAGAGAGGTGAGTGGGTGTAGGGAGAGAGTAGCAGATAGAGAGGTGAGTGGGTGTAGGGAGAGAGTAGCAGATAGAGAGGTGAGTGGCTGTAAGGAGAGAGTAGCAGATAGAGACGTGAGTGGGTGTAGGGAGAGAGCAGCAGATAGAGAGGTGAGTGGGTGTAGGGAGAGAGCAGCAGATAGAGAGGTGAGTGGGTGTAGGGAGAGAGTAGCAGATAGAGAGGTGAGTGGATGTAAGGAGAGAGTAGCAGATAGAGAGGTGAGTGGGTGTAAGGAGAGAGTAGCAGATAGAGAGGTGAGTGGGTGTAGGGAGAGAGCAGCAGATAGAGAGGTGACTGGCTATAGGGAGAGAGTAGCAGATAGAGAGGTGAGTGGCTGTAGGGAGAGAGCAGCAGATAGAGAGGTGACTGGCTATAGGGAGAGAGTACCAGATAGAGAGCTGAGTGGCTGTAGGGAGAGAGTAGCAGATAGAGAGCTGAGTGGCTGTAAGGAGAGAGCAGCAGATAGAGAGCTGAGTGGCTGTAAGGAGAGAGTAGCAGATAGAGAGGTGAGTGGCTGTAGGGAGAGAGTAGCAGATAGAGAGGTGAGTGGCTGTAGGGAGAGAGCAGCAGATAGAGAGGTGACTGGCTATAGGGAGAGAGTAGCAGATAGAGAGCTGAGTGGCTGTAAGGAGAGAGTAGCAGATAGAGAGCTGAGTGGCTGTAAGGAGAGAGTAGCAGATAGAGAGGTGAGTGGCTGTAGGGAGAGAGCAGCAGATAGAGAGGTGACTGGCTATAGGGAGAGAGTAGCAGATAGAGAGGTGAGTGGCTGTAGGAGAGCAGCAGATAGAGAGGCTGGCTATAGGGAGAGAGTAGGGAGATAGAGAGGTGACTGGCTGTAGGGAGAGAGTAGCAGATAGCAGATAGAGATGTGAGGGGGTGTAGGGAGAGAGTAGCAGATAGAGATAGAGAGGTGAGTGGCTGTAGGAGAGAGCAGCAGATAGAGAGGTGAGTGGCTATAGGGAGAGAGTAGCAGATAGAGAGCTGAGTGGCTGTAGGGAGAGAGTAGCAGATAGAGAGGTGAGTGGCTGTAGGGAGAGAGTAGCAGATAGAGAGCTGAGTGGCTGTAAGGAGAGAGTAGCAGATAGAGAGGGGTGTAGGGAGGCTGTAGGGAGAGAGTAGCAGATAGAGAGCTGAGTGGCTGTAGGGAGAGAGTAGCAGATAGAGAGGTGAGTGGCTGTAGGGAGAGTAGCAGATAGATAGAGAGCTGAGATGGCTGGCTATAGGGAGAGAGTAGCAGATAGAGAGGTGAGTGGCTGTAGGGAGAGAGAGTAGCAGATAGAGAGGTGAGCTGTAGGGAGAGAGTAGCAGATAGAGAGGTGAGTGGCTGTAGGGAGAGAGCAGCAGATAGAGAGCTGAGTGGCTGTAAGGAGAGAGTAGCAGATAGAGAGGTGAGTGGCTGTAGGGAGAGAGCTAGTGGCTGTAAGGAGAGAGTAGCAGATAGAGAGGTGAGTGGCTATAGGGAGAGAGTAGCAGATAGAGAGGTGAGTGGCTGTAAGGCAGCAGATAGAGAGGTGAGTGGCTGTAGGGAGAGAGCAGCAGATAGAGAGCAGATAGAGAGGTGAGTGGCTGTAGGGAGAGAGCAGCAGATAGAGAGCTGAGTGGCTGTAAGGAGAGAGTAGCAGATAGAGAGGTGAGTGGCTGTAGGGAGAGAGCAGCAGATAGAGAGCTGAGTGGCTGTAAGGAGAGAGTAGCAGATAGAGAGGTGAGTGGGTGTAGGGAGAGAGCAGCAGATAGAGAGCTGAGTGGCTGTAAGGAGAGAGTAGCAGATAGAGAGGTGAGTGGGTGTAGGGAGAGAGTAGCAGATAGAGAGCTGAGTGGCTGTAGGGAGTTGTACACATACAGACATGCTCTGTGGACTCTATAGTCTGAAAGTGCCTGTAAATAAATAAATAAATAAACATGAAGAGTATTTGGCATCTCCTGGCATCATACACACACACACACACACACACACACACAGCTGCACCACATGTCCCACTCCTGATGAGCAGAACTGTCCCTCTCTGCTCTCACACTTCAAAGCGTGTCCCAAAACCTCTTTTTGCTGGTCCAGATCTGAAAATAACTGTTGTCTGATGAAGCTGTCTGAGTCTGGGGCCTCCCAGTAGAGCCAGTGACAGCCTTGCTGGAGGAAGGACAGACCCGTCCACATCTCCTGCTTTAAAGCAAAACCTCACTCCAAAATGATAACAACCAATAAAAGTCCGTCACAGTCGCGGTTTCCCAGGGATCCGGTGTCCTCTAGATCTCGTGGCTCTCTGGCAGGGGGGCATTTTGGGTGAGGTGTTGCTTTAAGGGTTGTCTGGAGGCAGGGGAGACAACGCCTGCAAATTTTATGGTCCACCAACGACGCCTTGCCCAACAAACACCTCGGCCAGCTGAGCGAGCGCCGAAGCCGGTCGTAAACACACACCACACACTTTCTCAGCGCCGACATACACCTGCGTCTGCCTTTGAAGCTCCGGTCTCTCATCCAGCTCTACTGTAGGGGCCTTCCAGCGATACGGCGCTCAATAAAACCTTGCAGAAACGCGATTTATTCCACTTGGAGAACAACAACGGAATACATCACCATGACATTTTGAGGGATCGAGCGAATTGTAGGGAGAAACCTGTGAAGAAGGAGCCTCAGATACGCAGGACACGTAAACCAGGGAGTGATGGTGACTCTGACTTCACACACAATGAAAGACTGGGGGGTGAATGGCTCTGTTTCTTAATCTTTAAACAACATGCCATAAAACACACACACACACACACACACACACAGATACACACTCTCACACACACACACACTCAGCAACAATGGCCTGCAGTGTGGAGGGGGTCATGGGAGTGGAGGGGCAGGAAACGCCTATGGTCTCCCCAGTAACAACACTGACTTTCCTGATAAAAGGTGTGTGTGTGTGTGTGTGTGTGTGTGTGTGTGTGTGTGTGAACGTGTGAACAGTCATGAAGTGATCCATTCATGAAGTGATCTCCACCTATTTAACAAACAGGCATTTATCATGATAGATATTCAGTGACAAATCGTAATAATCAATTGTGGATGATTTCATACCGCTAAGAAGTGGTAAAAATATCGTGGCATGCTGTTGTACATAGGTTACAGCTATTACAGTGTTCCACTATTACAGTGTTCATTTACTACCCTATTCCACTATTACAATGTTCCACTCTTACAGTATTCCACTATAATGGTCTTCCCCTATTACTGTAATCCACTATAACGTTGTTCCCCTATTACAGTATTCCACTATAACGTTGTTCCACTATTACAATGTTCCACTATTACAGTATTCCACTATAATGGTCTTCCCCTATTACTGTAATCCACTATAACGTTGTTCCCCTATTACAGTATTCCACTATAACGTTGTTCCACTATTACAATGTTCCACTATTACAGTATTCCACTATAACGTTGTTCCCCTATTACAGTATTCCACTATAACGTTGTTCCACTATTACAATGTTCCACTATTACAGTATTCCACTATAATGGTGTTCCCCTATTACAGTACTCCACTATAATGGTGTTCCCCTATTACAGTATTCCACTATAATGGTGTTCCCCTATTACAGTACTCCACTATAATGGTGTTCCCCTATTACAGTATTCCACTATAATGGTGTTCCCCTATTACAGTATTCCACTATAATGGTGTTCCCCTATTACAGTATTCCACTATAACGTTGTTCCACTATTACAATGTTCCACTATTACAGTATTCCACTATAATGGTCTTCCCCTATTACTGTAATCCACTATAACGTTGTTCCCCTATTACAGTATTCCACTATAACGTTGTTCCACTATTACAATGTTCCACTATTACAGTATTCCACTATAACGTTGTTCCCCTATTACAGTATTCTACTATAACGTTGTTCCACTATTACAATGTTCCACTATTACAGTATTCCACTATAATGGTGTTCCCCTATTACAGTATTCCACTATAATGGTGTTCCCCTATTACAGTACTCCACTATAATGGTGTTCCCCTATTACAGTATTCCACTATAATGGTGTTCCCCTTATTCCACTATAATGGTGTTCCCCTATTACAGTATTCCACTATAACATTGTTCCCCTATTACAGTATTCCACTATAACGTTGTTCCACTATTACAATGTTCCACTATTACAGTATTCCACTATAACGTTGTTCCACTATTACAATGTTCCACTATTACAGTATTCCACTATAATGGTGTTCCCCTATTACAATACTCCACTATAATGGTGTTCCCCTATTACAATACTCCACTATAATGGTGTTCCCCTATTACAGTATTCCACTATAATGGTGTTCCCCTATTACAGTACTCCACTATAATGGTGTTCCCCTATTACAGTATTCCACTATAATGGTGTTCCACTATTACAGTATTCCACTATAATGGTGTTCCACTATAATGGTGTTCCCCTATTACAATGTTCCCCTATTACAGTATTCCACTATAATGGTGTTCCACTATTACAGTATTCCACTATAATGGTGTTCCACTATAATGGTGTTCCCCTATTACAATGTTCCACTATTACAGTATTCCACTATAATGGTGTTCCACTATTACAATGTTCCACTATTACAGTATTCCACTATAATGGTGCTCCCCTATTACAGTATTCCACTATAATGGTGTTCCACTATTACAATGTTCCACTATTACAGTATTCCACTATAATGGTGTTACCCTATTACAGTATTCCACTATAATGGTGTTCCCCTATTACAGTATTCCACTATAATGGTGTTACCCTATTACAGTATTCCACTATAATGGTGTTCCCCTATTACAGTATTCCACTATAATGGTGTTCCCATATTACAGTACTCCACTATAATGGTGTTCCCCTATTACAGTATTCCACTATAATGGTGTTCCCCTATTACAGTACTCCACTATAATGGTGTTCCCCTATTACAGTATTCCACTATAATGGTGTTCCCCTATTACAGTACACCACTATAACTTTGTTCCCCTATTACAGTATTCCACTATTATTGTATTCCAATATTACATCCAGTATTCCTCTATTACAATATTTCACTATTGTGGTTTTCCATTATAACAGAATTACACTATTATAGTATTCCACTATTACATGCTTATGGTATTCCACTATTGCCTCTAGTATTTCAGTATTAAAGTATTTCACTATTACAGTATTCCACAGTTATCATTATTCCACAATTACATTCAGTATTTCACTATTACAGTACTTCACTTTTACAGTATTCCACAATTATCATTATTCCACAATTACATTCAGTATTTAATAGTATTTTACTATTACAGAATATCGCTTACAGTATTCCACTATTACTTGCAATTTTCCGTATCATAATTACACTATTACATCCCACTGTAACAGTATATCACTATTACAGTACTCCAATATAAAGGTTTTCTAATACTACATCCAATATTCCACTATAACAGTGTTCCAATATTACATCCAATATTCCACTATAACAGTGTTCCATTAAGAAAACCAGTATTCCACTGTTACATCCAGTGCGATTTTTAGGGATGATTGTAAGAGGATCTGAGCATCAAATGTGAGTGTCACGTCCCAACTGCTCAAGGCCCACTGACCCCAGACCTGCTTTTCCACAAGATGCGTGAGAAACCGCCCAGCCTGGAGGACTATTTTGCAACCATTTCACAGGGACAGGTCACAACACGACCAAGACTAGCAGGGACTAGCTGCCATCTGGCCACAGCCGCTGGCCTAGCAGGGTCAGAAAAGCTCTAGATAAAAGCGTCTGAATATGTGGTCACCATCGGCTGATCTGGAGACAGGCACATGAACTGCTTTTGTGAGCGTTTTACATCTGATGCTGAAATATTGAGAGTCCTTGTAAAAGATGAATGTAAGCCAGCGAGTATGTTAACAGAACACGTTAACCAGTGAGGGTGGTGACCAGTGCGTGTAATAACCAGTGCAGGTTTTGACCAGTGAGGGTGTTAACCAGTGTGTGTAATGACCAGTGCAGGTTTTAACCAGTGCAGGTTTTGACCAGTGAGCATGTAGACCAGTGACCATGTTAGGCCACTGAAAAGGGTAAAAAGAGTAACAACCCCCAGTATGACCACCAGTACCAGCCCTAGTCACTAGTAATAGCACAAAGGTAGTTTCAGTGTTATGTTAGCAACAAACTAATAGCAGTGGACGTTCGACAGCAGTTGTAATTCTGGTTTAAGAAACAAACATACAAGGTGAATAATAGATAGTCATATGGCATGTTTTAATGATACTATTGATTTCCACTAACTGCTTGTACCCAAATCCAACTACTTGCTTTTAGCTATATAAGAAGCCAGTTAACCTGTGCTAGAGAGGGCATAATAATGGGTATATGTTTTGCTCAATTTCAGTAATCTTGAATATGCAAATTGAATTTTGAGTGCATTACAAATTGCATCAAAACAGAAAATGTGTGTATCATTACAGGCATAGTCTGTATTGTGCAGAAAACAGAGAAGGCCAACATGGTTTCAGGGAAGATGCTCAAACATAACCTCAGGGAAGAGTACTCAAACATAACCTCAGGGAAGAGTACTCAAACATAACCTCAGGGAAAAGTACTCAAACATGGTCTCAGGGAAGAGTATTCAAACATAACCTCAGGGAAGAGTACTCAAACATAACCTCAGGGAAGAGTACTCAAACATAACCTCATGGAAGAGTACTCAAACATGGCCTCAGGGAAGAGTACTCAAACATGGTCTCAGGGAAGAGTATTCAAACATAACCTCAGGGAAGAGTACTCAAACATAACCTCAGGGAAGAGTACTCAAACATAACCTCATGGAAGAGTACTCAAACATGGCCTCAGGGAAGAGTACTCAAACATAACCTCAGGGAAGAGTACCCAAACATAACCTCAGGGAAGAGTACTCAAACATGGCCTCAGGGAAGAGTACCCAAACATAACCTCAGGGAAGAGTACTCAAACATGGCCTCAGGGAAGAGTACTCAAACATAACCCCAGGGAAGAGTACTCAAACATGGCCTCAGGGAAGAGTACTCAAACATAACCTCAGGGAAGAGTACTACAACATGGCCACATGAAACAGTACTCCAGCATAGTACCAGGGAAGCATACTACAACGAGCCCTCAAAGAGTTTGATGCAAGATGCAAAGGGATCCTACAGTTTGCTCAAACACAGCCCACATTAAAATGAATTCTTGAACAAAACCTTGTGGACAATAAAAGATGAACCTGTACTACAGCAGCGTAAACAGGAAATACTATAAAAAAGACAAAACAAAAAACCCAATTGCGTATCTTGATGATATGACTGTTGACATGAGCAGCACAGATGTGCACAGTAGCATCTTAACACATGTATGTAGCTTATAGGACAGTGCATAAACATTCAGAACGATGAACCAAATTACATTGCTATAAAGCAAATATGCAGTTTTCAAAAACTGGAATGTTTATGACTTGCTGACTCAGTAACCTAATCTGAAATTCCACTAAGGATGGATTTCACTTACTGGACACAAGACTGGAGGTAAAATTCCTCCAACATAAGCAGGAACTGAGAATTCTGGTCTGCCTGAGCGTCATGAGGGAAGAACACAGCGTCCAGTGGGCCTGTGGGCTGCACGCTTCTGCCAGCCATTGGCTGTTAACAACTTGCAATTGTTTACTAAACATGACAATTTAAGATGATATAATTTGTCCATTTTACTTTTGGTTTCCCAAATGTGTGAACTGCATATAAAATCCTATTAATTTTATTTGGTCCACATATTTATTATGTAAACATCCCTATATCAAAGGTCGAGATTCTCCATCCTAATTTTACGTTCATTGTTTTGTCCCATGTACTGGTTTATGCAGCCAAAACAGCAAAAACCCTGTCCAGTTACTTACGCACCGCACTGAACCAAGACTGCACTGTTCTGAGCAAACCCAGAAACTATTAAATGGGCTGGTGATTTTTTATCCCCAAGAACAATACCCCACCTGTTTCACTCATTGAACAGTGATGACATCTGAGGGGAGGTTTGCACTGAGATGCGGGCCACGAGGGAACAAGAGAAGAGACGACATCCGGTTACCAGCACACCTGTCTGTACCCTTTAAACAATCTATATTCCGAATAACAGCAAGAACAAAGCGTCTAAATCTATAAATATCAATCTGTGTCTGTGTGTGTGTATGTGTGTGTTTATGATTATATGACAAATACGTTTCTGTAGATATCTCCTGTAGAAACGAACGGTTTCTTGTAGAAACTGGACATGTTTGTTTAAAGAGAAAGAACGAAAGAGTGTTCTGACCAGCTGCAGTTCAACGCAGTATAATGGTCAAATTAACCTGACATAGGCAACACAAATAAAAAATAAAATGAAATGTATCATTGCGACTTTATTACTCCTGAGAAAAATGAGTCTGCAATTACCATATTATGACCTAATTAATGAGTTTTGGAGGATTGGAATCTGAGTTATATTAATAGTGCAATCAACATTTCTAGTGTAATTATCAAATAATTACGCCGTAAAAGTTGTTGATTTTGCCGACCGCAAGGATCGACTTTGAAGTGTGTTTCCATACGACCCTTCTGAAGGATGTTTACATAAAATGCTGCCATCTCCTTCACAAGCATTATGACGACACATCTGTATTTTGTCTTCTGTCGTTTTTTTTTTAAATAGATCAATTGTTAAAATATGTGTTTAATTTGATTGGACGTTTTTCAATGAGCTGAATATATATATATATATATATATATATATATATATATATATATATATATATATATATATATATATATATATATATATATATATATATCGCAGCCTTTATTTGAACCTTAAACGATAAAAATATAAATAACCTAAATACAAAAAAAACGTTCAGAAATGCACTTGTTATTTGGAAAATATACTTTAAAATGTCATACAAATAGCGCTTTATTTCAGTATGGTATCTTTTCATTGTACAGTTCATTTAGACTATCGGCGGGGTAATCAAACCATATTTGCATATAAGCAAAAATGAGTTCATCCTTATGGGGCGAAGGACAAAACATAGGTTGTGATAGGCAATGGGGACTATTCATGACGAAAATACAAACTGTCCTCTCGTGCCTCAGGCCAGATAGAGTATTCCCCTTAAGTATCGAAAAGGCGTGATTGTAGGCTGTATTCCTACGTTAAGACTTAACTGCAGATCGCGGAATATCGCCATAACTAATGCATGCTGCTCTGACAAATTTTCTCGTGGAAACTCGCTCAACATACAAAAAGGGGTTCTGAGGCCTCGAGTGATCGCTCCGCTGCTTTCTCGGCAGTATCCATCATCCCTTGGGCATGCGCACATCCGTCAAAAGACGATGTCTTTTGTCCAAGTAGGTTTATTAACACAGTCTGCACTCTTTAAACTGCATTAATGAAAATCTAGATGAAAAACAACTTCAAGAAAAATAAGAGGCGTGATGCAGAATTTGCCATAGGTAAAAATGTAAATATATGGTTTAACATAAATACATTTTAAATTGCAAGTGCTTTTAAATGCAGTCTAATTTCTTTCTTTTTGTGACCATAAAACGCATTTGAATAAGCAACCATAAACCTTATTCATGAATTACACTGTTAGGATATTTGTTGACGCCGCGTTATCAACAAACGCTTCACAATAAATCTGACTTAGATTATAACGCATCATCCGGGACGTTTAAAGGATGTTCTTGTTAATATGTGGCCACAGAAATGCCGTTAACTATCTATATCGTGATAAATATATTAACATAGCGTGAAAAATACCATGGAACAAACCTGAATGTGTTGCCACTGGTAGGTGGGATGGGTAATATTTTCCAGGTGGAAAGTGACCGGTATGTTGGACAGAGCTATGGCCGGCGGAGGATATCCGAGAGGCGGCCCGATGCACCAAAGCGCCGCGCTCTGAAAGTAGGTGGGTTGGAGCAGAGAAATCCCGGCCTTCCATACTGGTAAAGTGTATATTCCAAGATCCGGAGGGTAGACGAAGATAATCAAAAGAAATCCATATATTATAATCCTTCTCGCCGTGTCTCAATATCGCTTTTAGACAAAGTCTCGCCACTCCAGTTTATGGTGTAGCTTCCTATCATCTTTTCTGTAAAAGAAAAAAGACAGAATGCGCTAAATTAGCGCGTAGCAAGATTATTTAATGATATGACATAAACTGTTAAATCGGGTATTTATCGTTTATAGTCTACACTGGTAATTGTGATAAACTGCCAAAATGATGCATTGTAGAGAAGGAGCAAGCTAGACTTATACAGGGTTCAACTGCGACGTGAATGGCCGGGCTGACAACGCAGGGATTTCAAAGAGAAAGAAGAGAAAGACACGGAAAATGTCAAAATAAGGTGCGCATCAGATGTATCTTCACAAAATAGACAATATGCAAAAGAATGTAATTGATCTTGCGTTATAAACTCTGCATGCCTTCGTAAAGAATAGTCGACACTACATTCACTTCTTTCAGCTGCAATAAGACAACTCAATAATCTATTCAAGCACAACATTTAGAATGTGTGTTGTCATCATTTATGAAAAGCATTTCGGATCATTTGCATAGGGTGGGGGATCCAAATAATGGCGTTAACTTCAATGGGTGACCTGATATATTTGAATCATATGGTAGCATATGCTGGAAAATATAAAATACAATAAAAAAATTCGATTTCAGTTTTAATTTAGACATTTTCATTTTGTCTGAAATCCAGGACACTTACATAAACCATTCGCCTCGTCCAAGTTTGATCATAAAACTGATTAATTGGTTCTTAATTGCTCTCAAATTAAACAGACTCAGCTCATTTTGACAGGATTTACCTATCCACGGTGATCAGGGCAGATATCAGCAGTGCAGAATTGTAGCTGTGTGTGTGTGTGTGTGTCTGTGTGTGTGTGTGTGTGTGTGTAAACAACTGCGCTTCTACACTCGTTCATCTGCTGTGACCTGTTCTGGCTGTTATAGTATAATTATATCGCGACCAGTATACTATATACAAAAACCGAGAGTTAAAGGTCTAACGGTTGGATTAAGTAATTTATCTGGAAGTACCCAAGCTACAGGCAAAGATGCATAGCCATACACTAGGCTATAAAGTACACCATTCTCCAGCTTTCCACAGGCTACATGGGAGATATTACAGGATGCCAGGAAAGATGAGATGGAATTAAATATCTGTCGAAACATTTAAATAAATAAAAACCGCTTATTAAAAACATAACCTACATTTAAATGTTTTAATCCTGATGTCAGTCGAGGGTTTAATTTTGGGGGGAAGTCCTGTGTGAGTGGACTGGGAGTAAGTAAGCCTTTGTCTTGCTACACAGTGTCCCCTGTCAGCCATTACCGTTCACCATCGAGCACAAATTCCCGAAACAAACCGTACCATTCTACGGAATGCTCACCAATAAAACCTAGCGCCGCAGCTATTCTTAATGCACGCAAATATGGTTCCTTTACAAGACTCGATTTATTTTATAGACGAAAGAATCGACTCCGAAGTTGCCTGTCTTTTTAAGTGACAAGGCAACGAAAGCAATTGTTTTGTCTCGTCTAACAATGCCCCACATAAATGCACGAGAACGATTTTTCGGTTTTCAGATTAAAATGATCAAGCACCATAATTCAAACCGACATCTAGTTTTTAGAATGTACTCAGACGTATGAACGCAGATAATAAATCAAATTATTTTATAGGTTCGATCTCGCTGCGCGAGAGGCGGCTATCCGCGACGTTGCTGTCCGGGTGTGAACGCTTTCGCCCTGGATACCGAGTAGAGACATGCCCCCTCTCTGGTACGGTAACTACGACAGAAATGCTGTTTTGAAATTGAACCAAACGTACAGCAAAACAAGCGTAAGAGTATTAATAAGCAAAGCAATCAACTAAGTATATACTACTGAAAATAATTAACGGTACATTTGACCGTATGTCGAATTATATCCAGGCTTATGTGGATATCTAGAAATGCTAGGTGCAAATTTTAAAAATGTTAAGAATGTTAAAAATATAAAGAAAAATGGCCATACAATTAAAGCTTTAAGCTACAAAGCATACAGTTTGTTTCGACTGTTTTGTGTTCAGTCAAATGCTAATCATTTTAAAATGCAGGCTTTAACAGAATGAATGAGAATACCCCAGTCCTAATTGTAAATGTATATGATAGCTAATTAGCTGGCAAACAAGAAGGTTCCCAGTTTAGCAGATAGCCTAAAAAATATTCTAAATTAAATGAGAAATGTATGCTATTAAATACGTTATTGAATATGGAGGCTTTGTAAAAACACCAGAAATGTTTCAAGTGTAAGCTGTTTTACTAAGACATACTCATGTCACGTGCATATTAACCTTTTCGCAATAGCATAATTTAAATTCCCTTGCATGTAAGACGCATCTTTGTCTTACGCTATATGACTTAAGTATTTTTGCACATATTAATGTATTCAGCCAGTTTCTGAAAATATGTTTGATACAAAATTGTTGATACACACTCACACACACACACACACACACACACTAACACAAGAAAAATACTTACTGGTATGTTAAATCCTTGCATAACAATAAATAAATTTAAATTAGGAGTAAAGAAAAAAATGCAGATCAGAAATGTCGCACATTTGAAAAATCATGTTTCACAGGTTAAATCCTAGTATCCCTCATGCGAGTGTAGTAGTGTAACCTCTGGATCTGCCACAGCGCCGGTCTAGGCCACTGAGTTGAGGTTGGAGGCTCCAAACGGTGTTTCTCTTTCCCAATGCTGCTCGTGCCTCGCAACCTAGGGAGAGTAAACACACTTTCCTATTGGTCAGATAGTGCATGTTAATGAGCTCGTGCCGTTCGGGAAGCGACACTTCAATGTTTGATTGGTCTAAAAAACTGACCAATGGAAAACTACCAAGGAGAGCGTATATCGACGCAGCGGCAAATTCAAGCTATACTTGCAGTAGACAGTAATAATGATGGTCTTGCAAATTCTCAAATTCTCAAACATTCATTAGAGGCACCGGAAACAACAAATTTGTAGTACCGCCATAAAACTGAATCGTGTCGATCTGCCCGATTGTCTACGGACAACCACCCGACCCTACCCTCCGCAGTCAAAGAGGTCATCTTTCTAACCCAGCTTCCCATCCAAGCTGTGTATGTATGTATCTGTATGTAGTATGTATTTCATCTCTCTCTCTCTCTCTCTCTCTCTCTATATATATATATATATATATATATATATATATATATATATATGTGTGTGTGTGTGTGTGTGTGTGTGTGTGTGTGTGTGTGTGTGTGTGTGTGTGTGTGATCCGCTATCATAATTGGCCATTAAACTGTAGGCTAATTACATCAAGTGGCCTGCTAAACGAGTTTCAGTTTTTACCGTTTACCATTTGTACAAATAATTATTTTAACTGCCGTTCATGTCATACATTACTAATTAGTATTAATGCAGAGTTAAACGCTAAACTGTAGATAACAAACTGATTTAGTAAAGTGTGTGCATAGCAGTGTGTGTGTGTGGGGGGGGGTCTGCTAGATGAGCAGGTTTTAAAAATGTGCTCTATTCAAACCCGAATTTCATTGGTTGGCACACCGCCAGAGCATTGTCACTCACAGAGTGTAAACAAGACTCTGATTGGCTGCAAGCCAGTCCGCATTGGGCTGTCTGAAAGAAAAAAGCAATAACTGGCTCTGCGGTTTCAAGGCGTCCCAGGGTTAGATGACGAAAGAAGATAAGAAGAGACCGTTTCAAGGCGCTCTGAAGGCGGACCCTATTGGCCCTGGAGTCATTCGTGTCAAGCACGAAGAGAGGGCGCAACGACAAAATATAGAAATCATGCTATTTATTTTGTAAAAACGATATAGGGTAGGATTCCCGTTAAACGCAAGGGCATATCTTCAAATCTGGAAGGGATCACGCCGGTGAGCGCCAACTGCGAATCACTAAGCGGATTACCGCGTTCATTTATATGAAAAAAATGAAAAAGTGGAGAATATGGCAGAGCTGGATCAACTAGGAAGGCTAGTTGTTTGCATTATTCCAATTTTTCAATTACTATAGATTTCTGTTAGAACTGTATAAATAAATATAGCCCTAGTAGTTTAGCTGCCTTTGTGACTACACCAAAATGTTGTTTTTTAATGTTTTCTGTAAAGAGTAATTACCTAGAATTAAAACACTTGCGATTACTTACATGGCAAAAAAGCAAAAGAAAAATACATTTGATAGCGATGGCAACTTATGTCAGTCCAATTAATACGCATATTTAGTTTTATATTTTTTTGATGAAGTATAAACGGAGTGGTTGTCTCAACAGCCCCAAAATTATATTTTACTTATCATTTCACTGTGAGTGTTTTATTTTGTGAATGATTCTTTATACATCTGCAGTAACTGATAAGAATACAATGTGTATCGGATCACAATAGATTTTTCCAAATATTGTATTTACTCCCTAATGGAAAAGCCCTCGTCTCCTACAGTCTAGGTTTTACAGTCTGTAAAACATTAACCCACTGACCGGAATACTATACATTTATTTTTTTGTTTAATAGATTCATAAATAAAAATAAAAATAATTAAAATAAATAAATAGGTTATTTAATTTCAGTTGTTTCACGTGAGACAAAGCTACCCTATAACGAGCAATTTTATTTGCAGGCCTAAAAATGGATACATCCCTACAACCCACGGCGTGTACACACATACACACACGCAAAGCTTTTTTTTACGTTTCCCGTCAGTCTTCTGCCCGTGAGCCAGTATAAGCTGTTTTACGGCGGGGCGTGGTGATAATTGATGCAGAGAGTGATTTCTTTTGAAACAGGCTATTCCAACAAAGAGGATTGTGCTTGACCAATGAAGCATCTCCGACTGTCACTCGGCGTTCGTTTGTCATCCACGACCAGCGATCGGAGTGGGTTCATTGTACCCGTTTCAGTTCAGCGGGTAAAGGACGCGGGAGGGCCACGTCTTTTCTGAAGGATTTTTTTGTTTAGTTTCCCTGGTCAGCTGTGGAAATTTCTAACGACATCAACTTACAGCTCGTTCATGTACGAATTAACATTATTCTGGGGTGGGGGGGGGGACATTGGTGGACTAACGGATTAAATGTGCACAAGACTAATCTGTACACGTGTATCTTGGTTTATAGGCTGAATAAAATCAGTAGGCCTTGGATAGAACCATAGAAATGACTTGTGTATATTGTGTATATATTTGAACATTAGTAATTATATAGGGGTAGAATGTTGATAAGGATAACTCTATAGGTAAAGTTGTGTTGCATGTGTGAGGGAAATGTGCTTGAGAGAGAGAAAGTAAGATTCATGGTAATTAATATTAATTTGATATTAAAGCAAGTTTCCACCCTAGTCAAGTAAGATATATTGTCTATTTGGGAAAAAAATTCTTATAACGTGATTTAATAAAATTTTGCCAAAGCTGGTTTATACTGGAGGACAGGTGCTTAAAGATTATTTATACCATTTTGGGATATCATTAAGTGTTTTTCCTCAGCTCATGTCTGTGTCCTCTCTGCTTTTCTACAGAACAGATCATTTTACTACTGACTGGTCACACGTTTCTTCTTTACGATTAAAAGAAACTGAACCAAAGGCCGTTAAATTTTTTTTCCTTAGCAGTTTTATTTTCGCGCATATCTGTCGGGCGGTGACTGAGACCGAGACTGAGACTGAGACTGAGTGACTACCATACCTACCAGCAGGTGATGTCAGGGGTAGGTGCACGTAAACCGCTGCTCACATACCGGTGTCTGCTAAAGACCACAAGACACGCTGTTAATCTCTGCTCTTAAGTGCCGCTTCAATGGACTCTGACCCACAGTATATTGTTACATCCAGTAGTTTTTAAGTGCATCAATTGTATGAAAATGTCCTGTCCAGTTAATGCATGAGGTGTTGATGGAGGGTTCAACTTTTTACGATATACACGGAAGCATATTCCACACTTTGTGGCGTGTTTGCAATCACATTTTTGCAGATACTGTTTTGATTATACATAAACGCAAAGGCTCAGTGTGTTTTTATATGTTTGGTAAACATGGCAACATGAGTGCTGGATACATTAATGTCAAAATATGTGATTACATATTTGTAGTGATAATTATATGGCCAATGGGAAATACAAGATTTATATTTAGGATACTTTGACATTTCTAAACAGCTGCAGAGGTCATTTTATATGGCTTTCAAACACAAGAATGTAAGAATGGTGTGAGAATGTAGTAGTTTGCTTAGTGTATCTCCACCAGGATAGACCATCTCCAACAGGAAGTACAGTAAGCACATGTTTAGGTAATCAGACTCTAACCCAGAGATTCTCTACACACCACCCAGTAAACAGCACACCCACCATCTAACAGGACCAGCCATGTATACTGTACTGTGCTCACTGGGGTCAAATTAGCTGGATATCCATTTTACAGGGTCTTTAATCTCAAATTCTAAATACACTTTGTCAGACTGACATTTTAAGGTTATCAAATCAATTACTTTTTATAATGGTCACACAGTTCACTTAATTAAATTGAAGGTACCTATTAAAGGTCAAAGCCTTTGTCTTCAATACTTTTGCACTTTGGGTAGCCTATTGTTTTTTTATATTTATATATATATATATATATATATATATATATATATATATATATATATATATATATATATATATATATATATATATACTTATTATCTTACCTAAGCACACTGCAGTTTCATACCTCCTCTTCAGATTACATACATACATATATATATATATATCAAGCATTACTTTTTACTTGCAGCTAAGTGTGTGTGACTGTGTGTGTGTGTGTGTGGGCGGAGCTTGTTGGTTGGATGGGTCCATGTCCCTCTGTCCAACACCCACAGGATGTGACACGAGGCCAAAAGCAGAGCACAGGAAGGAGAACAATCGCTGGAGCCTCACACACCTCCTTCATCAGCTGGAGGTGGGGGGAGGGAGCAGGGAGACAGGCATACAGCAGGGAGACAGGCATACAGCAGGGAGACAGGCATATAGCAGGGAGACAGCAGGGATACAGGCATACAACAGGGAGACAGGCATACAGCAGGGAGACAGGCATACAGCAGGGAGACAGCAGGGATACAGGCATACAACAGGGAGACAGGGAAACAGGAATAACGCACGGAGACAGGAATACAGGAGTAAAGCAGACAGAAGGGAATACAGGAGTAAAGCAGTGAGACAGGAATACAGGAGTAAAGCAGTGAGACAGGAATACAGGAGGAAAGGAGACAGGAACACTGGAGTAAAGCAGTGAGACAAGAATACAGAAGTAAAATGGAGATGAATTCTTGCATACAGCAGAGAGACATGAATACAGGAGTAAAGCAGTGAGACAGGAACACTGGAGTAAAGCAGTGAGACAAGAATACAGGAGTAAAGCAGTGAGACAGGAACACTGGAGTAAAGCAGTGAGACATGAATACAGGAGTAAAGCAGTGAGACAGGAACACTGGAGTAAAGCAGTGAGACAAGAATACAGACAGAGTGGGGCACAGGAATACAGATGTAGAGAAGTGAGACAGGAATACAGATGTAGAGAAGTGAGACAGGAATACAGACTGGGGGATTCTGGGGAGCATGAACAATGTGGGAATATATGGGCCAGTGGTGTCTGTATAGAAAGAAGGGGCTGCTTAGTGCAGTGTTCCACTCCTAGCAGAACACTGGAGCCTTGTGCTGGAACAGAACACTATAAGTCTGTGTGTGTGTGTGTGTGTGTGTGCGTGTGTGTGCGTGTATGTGTGTAAAGCTGGCAAACATTGGACATAGTTTTGGATAAAGAAGAGTTAAATGTCTTAATTCATACCATTTCCCTTAAATAATATAGTGCTGATATTAAATTATTCATCTAAACATCCTCAGTTCTTTTTAGCTATGGGAATTCAAATATACATATGGCCAATACTGAGAAACAAAGTGATTACATATCAAAGTTGGAGACTTTAGACTATCTTCATCACTAACCTGATGCTTTAGGGGCAACTGGCCTCATTCATAAATAAGTCCTTAGCACAGACAAATCGGGGTGTCTCAAAGGTTCTACAAATCCATCGCTGTGAAAGGCCAGAGTGAAATAAATATAGAGAAGATTCCTGAGATTGTGTCCTGTGTGGAGATGATTTGTGAGCCTGAGCTGTATCTTGTAGGACAACACACTGTGCTCAGATAGGGTAGGTCCAGGCAGGACAGGGCATTTTGGGACAGGACGATTTATTTGTGGTGTTATGGCTCTTTCTTCAATTGTCAGGACATTATGTTTATGTTTCTCCTTTAAATTTTACTTAAATTAGAAGCAGAGATCTCTGTAATATTACCCAACAAGTATGACTTTTCAAAACTCCACTCAAGTGAAACTATAAAAGCATCTTAAATCAGTTGCAGTACAGTCGTTTTAAGTGTTGAAAGTTAAAGTCAATGTGTTCCAACAACTGCATACTTCACTGACTAGTCAAAACTCATAAATGTACCATTTGTTTCAACAATCTAAGTTACTGCTATACTTGTTACAGCATCAGTAGATTTTCCTGGCATTGTTATGTAAACTATTCAATTACAGTTCCAGCACAAAGGTTCACTACTGTAGGAGACGGAAAAGCACTTAACAGCTTACGTTTGCTTAGGAGTTGCACACATGAACATAATATTTCATGCTGAAATTATTCACACACACACACACACACACACATATATATATATATATATATATATATATATATATATATATATATATATATATATATATATATATATATATATGTGTGTGTGTGTGTGTGTGTGTGTGCATGTGTGAACACAAATAACTTGCTCTTTTATATATAAAAGCTATTTGTAACTATGGCATAGCGGGACAGTGCTACGGCTACAAGGAGCTACAGCTGCAGCTACAGTGATGTCTGCATGTCCTGCTGCTCCAGACGCTCTGTGAGCTGTGGTCTCTGGTGGTGGAGCACTTTCCACCAGACGCTGGAGCGGACACGTGTGGTCCCCCAAGAGAGGCGGGGCTGTTTGATCGGCTCTACGTTTTAATTGGCTCTTAGCGCCGTGGAGTGTCAGCAGTGCAGCCATTGGGGCTCCTACAGCACCTTCCTAATTAAAATCATTAACGATTTGAAAGTGCATTACCCCGCAGTACATCCTGTATGTGTGGCGGGGGACGTGTGTCCTGACGTCTTGATATCTGGAGCATCGGCTTGCATGTTCACAGTTGTATCACTATCAGATGCATATTTCAAATAGTCACATTAATCAAAAGTGTTTAAACGGGTGACTTAATCTGTGCTGTTACCTCCCTGGAGATAAAGGGGGTGTTGTTGTGTCCTCATAGAAGACTCAGGACCTTAAACAAAGGGGGTTTAAGTCCCCTAAATATCCCCCGTTGCCCCGGGAGGTGAAGACAGACAGGGCAGCGCTTCACTAGCACAATAAAGAAGGGAAAATGTGAAGGATTTGCTAACAGATCGAGGGCTGCGTGTATGAATCCTCTCACAATCACAGTGGAGGTCTAAGATGTGTTTTGGTCTTTCTTTCAATGCTGTCGAGGACAATAACATGTTGGCTTGGTTACCATTCTTCAACTTTCCTAATGTTCGTGGGTCCTGAGCACTTTATACCATGCCGCAAAAAGGTAAAAATATGAACCTTTCATTTTTTTTTTTAAATGAATTTGTGGTGTAGTTTGGAAAGTTTGAAGGGACAGGAAGGTCCTCTGGAGCAGAACAATGGGCCATTTATACGAGGACTGTATGGGAGCAATTGGGGTCTGTCTCGTCTATTCGCCAGAGCTGCGGCTCTGTAACTTGAAGGACGTTTTAAATAAAAACGGCCCTTCCAGATCAACAACCAATAAACCACAACAATTCACAGCAAGTCAATGCGCACTATTCATTGTTCAAGGAGAAATGGGTGAAAAGGAGCGTACAACAGAGAACTGGATTCAGACTGCCCCGGGAACAAGAATTACTGTACTTCACATAACGGAAAATGGATATTTAGAAAGAAAAGGACATGCAGACAAACAGCCTTATATGCTGTAGGCAGAAGCAGATTAATGCAGATTACCTGCGCTCGAGGGAAAGGGGGCTCGAGACGTAAAAATCATGATGGAGTGATTAAAGCGAAAACTCGCAAAGATTTATTCACATTCTTGCCTTCGCAAATCAAAGGATGTTTGGGATTATCCCTGTGTGGCAATATATTAATCACAATCTTCATCTTCCTCTTTCAACACTTTCAACATCGCACTACATCGTTGAATGCATTGGTTGTGTGTTTCCATAACCTTATGCAATAAAATAACGTAAAGAACCATATTTTGACCCACCAGCATTCATTAAGAACACATAGGCACAGAAAACTGTAATTATAAGCATAAAATGTACAAGAAATAATGGCAAAATACACGCTCATAATTCAACAATACCCAATAACCGCGTGGGATATTTATATTTCCTGCAAACCCTGAACTCCCAGAATTCTCAGCAAGCATCTGTAGAACACATAGACTTTACCATTTATCTTTACCATTTAATGTAACATTACATTTTAACCCCTCCAGGCTGCTGCTTTTAAAAACTTATATCAAATCCAATGTATAGCCTATAACAACCCAATACGAACACTAAGTAAATAAATGATATTGCCTGTTACAGCAGGAAGTGCCCGCTGCTGGTTGCTCGGGGAAACCACTGTCGTACTGACATGCATCCATTTAAGCAGCGTCATGGTAACTAGGTGAGATGTCTGTCGCCAGCGTTGTTTTTATAGCTTTGATGTTGTAATCGAATATTAAAGCTGTAGTAAGTTGTAGCATTAATTAAACGTTTCTGTGGTCTTGACATTTCCATTAATATACCCAAGTATTCCGTAAATGAAAAAAATATGGAGGTTACCTTTGTTTATTTATTTATTTTTATTATAAGAACTGTGAATGATGGCTATTATTATTGGAAGCTCAACATCCTCAAGGTTTTGAACTAAAGCTTTTTTTTTTTACTGTGTCCTCGACACGCGTATTTTCGTTCTTTATTCGTTTATTAATTATTTACACGTCCAGGCTCAGCTTCATGTCTCCTGTGAGCCATCTTCACCCATTAAGATGTATCACTGTAGAAAACACTAAAACACTTCAGATCAATGATGCTGTTAGTTCTTTATAGTACAGTGCTAATACTCCCTCTTTGTTTCTATCTCTCTTTTGCGCTCTCTCCCTCTCTCTAACACACACACACACACACACACAGGAGGATTGGTTATAGCCACTTTGTTTTTTATGGGCCACTGGGAAGAATGAAAGAGAGACTGAGAGGATGATATTATTTTAGAGCGAGTGTGATGATTGGACACTTTGTGGGGGTGATAAGTTTGCGTTTCACACACCTCACATTGTAGATCTCAACCAAATGTAAACGCCACACAACGTCTCCTGTTTTCCCACAGCAGCGTCGGTGTCTCCCATCCTCGTCCCTGTACCCGGCGGTGCTGTGTGGTACCGGAGGGCAGACGTCTGGGTCTTCCAGGCCTTGCAGAAAAGGCATCTTGGCTGGGTCGCCTCTTCCTCATTCACTGCGGATTCAAATATAGACGCAGTAAAATAAGGAGATTGTGTAGGATGTTTCGTTTTTTCGCTATTATTTGCACTGACCAAGTGGGGATCCTCCCCGTGGTGGAATTCGTGGACGGTGGGCGGCTCTGTCTGTGAGCTACACACTTTGCACACTAACGCCGGTTTTGTGGTCAGTGTGAGCAGAGAGACAACAAAAGAGATCCGGAGTTGACTTTTGATTTGCGTGTGCGGCATGTTGATGGCGGTTCCGGTCCGGCCGATCCGCAGGCCCAGGGCGAGCATGGGCTGGCGTGTCAGGGGGAAGCTGGGTGAAAAATGAGCGCGGAGATGTGAGAGGGGAGGGTGTCCCACCAGCCGCCGCGGCCCGGCCGGAAAGGTCCATCCATCATTTTCACGTCTCTGTGTCACAGCTCTCTTTGGCAATGAGGGAGACTGTGGTGACGATGACACAAAGGATTGATGAGCTCGGTCTGGGGGGGGGGGGGGGATCTTGGGGGGGGGATCTGGGGGGTGAGGCTAGATGGTCAAACCAGATGTGGAGAGTATTGGGGGGTGGGTAGACAACTGAGGCCCCTCCCCCGCCTGAAGGTCAGCGTGATATCTTGGCGTCCGATTCAGATCACCTCATGATGATGTGCTAAAGCTATGAGTGCAGCTAACGTTTGATCGGCCTGGTTTCGGGGAGTGACGCATACGTGTACCACTGGGTCTTTCCACGTCCACCGTGATGCTCGGACATTGGACACAGACACTGCACGCCATGCGCAGAGGGGGACGGTTCAGCAGGCAAGAGTGTAGAAACTATACAGATTATAGGGGGTCTCAGAGCCCCCACAACACTCCTGTAAGAACGTCCATTTTGAGTCATTATAAATCTCACGCTTAATAAGAACAGCAACAGATATCTGAGAAGAAAAAGTTCTTTTTGTCACAAAATAGGAGAAACAGTCACTTTCTAATTTCGGCAGTGGCTAAAATTGGATTTGCAATTAAAACGAGACTTCCATGAATAATCAGGACAAGCACAGAGCTCCCTCTAGTGGGGAGAGAAGGTGCTATCGCCAATGGGATCTCTGGTGCTCCATCAAAAGGTAATGCCCCTCATCTGATCTTCAATATCTAAACACCACATTAGTTCAAGGTCTTTGAAAAATTACTATTAACAAAAGAGGTTTGGCTTGTCAAAATGACTGAAGACCCCCCCCGAGGAACTAAAGATTCCCCTCCCCCTCTCTGGCACAGGGCAGTCGCATGCAGGTCTGTGCAGTAGCTGATCAGAACCAGGTGGGGACCTTTCACATGTGCTTTCCATTAGCGCAGGTTGAAAAGGACCTCGATTAAAACCAAATGCACTAACCGTCCGCCGGGCGAAGTGGCGCGCGTCGCCAAAGCAGCTTCCTCCTCTGTGGGAAAAAAGAAACACAAATTAAAAAAAGAAAACACCCAAGTTTCCCAAAGCTCACGAGGGAAAATCAGACACTTATATTTCGGGCAACTCGGAAGAAAGGCCATTTTTAACCTTGTACTGTGGTTAACCTTAAATCCTGCCATGGTGAAAGGGGGAGGGTTTAGAGCCACTGCTCTTTAAGCTTTAAGACGTATGTGTGCAGGAGACACGAATAACAGCTTTGCTTTGTGTTCACTGGCCAAGACAAAGTGTCTTCAAGTGATTGTCTATGCTAGTCTGTTAATGGCTTGATAGGGAGCGGGAGATGAGTGCAGCGCTTGGTAGGATGGAGGCCATCTGTTAGCCCCACTCTGGGGCTGCGCACGCCCGTGAAATTGTTTCACCATTAGAATCAATCTGACCGTTGCTGGTGTTGATAATTACTGTGTGTAGTAATACTTAGGAGATATTACACTGGAATCCAACGTATTATTAACAATACTTATCAGTACAGTACAATTTTTTTTTTTTGCTGAATTATTTAAAATGTTTTTATTTACCAGATCTTCACTGCTCGGTCATTTTTGGCAACATTTTCTTCTATGATGAGTTTTATGGATAATAAAACCCCATCGTGCTTTAATAAATCCTGCTCACTAAAGGGCTCCACTGTGGTACACAGCAGACAAACAGCACAAGATGCTACGCGCAGCTTGGATGCAAATGAGGTTCTCAAGGTGCATTTTCTCTCGTGTTGACCAACATAGTGAAAAAGAGGAACCAAAGCTGAAACTCCTCAGTGCTCCAGGTGCTCCGACTCCTCCCAGGGTAAAACCTCCACCTGTTCCTCCCTCAGAAACACACCCAGACACTGGCAGCGGCTGGGATGACTGGGGTCATTAGTTCAGGTAATGACCAGCCTGGTGGAGAGAGGCCAGAGGAGGGGATTATACGGGGGATTCGCTAGCTAGAAAAAATGAAGATCAAGGTAGTTGAAAAGATCTCAGATAACTATGCTGCCAGGGTCCCGTTAGCATGGGTGACTGCTAGTGGGGACATTTACACACGTTATCGGTTCATGCTGTCATGTTTTGGTGGCGTGGAGACACTTAGGGTTCCAACAGGGACTCAGAGGAGCCGGCAGACTGAATGCTAGCGACCTGTTTGTCAGCACGGTGGTTAGAGGCAGAGGTGGACAGAGAGTAAAACTCCTTCTCAGGATTTTACTCAAGCTTGTTGGATGTTCTAATTAGTGCAAAGCAGGTAAAATGAGTGGAATCAACACAATCCAGGAAGCCTGAGCAAAATCTTGGTGAGGACTTTTACTTTCTGAACCTGGAACGTCCAACTCTGGTTAGAGGCAGGACCTTGTGCAGGGGGCGGGGTCTCAGCACACAGTAGCTGTTCAAGAGCTCGCCGCGTTCACTTCTACAGAGAAATAGGGGGTGAGGGAGATATATTTATGCGGCGTTCATTTATCCAGACGGCAGAGCTTTCTCGTGTCGTGTAAGATCGAGCGAAAGGCAACATGGAATCAAAATGACAGAGCCAAGATTGGAGACGAAGCGCAAAGGGTGGCAAGACAGATTTGATGCGGGAGGGGCGGCAGCAGTTCGGCTGTGAGGAATCCGGCCCTCTCAGTCAAACACAACAAGGCATCGTGTCTGGATGAGAGAGCAGACGAAGCCACTGCTCCTGGCTTAGGGCGGAATCCTGCATTACGGCAGAGGTCACCGCCTGAGAGGCCCCAGACTCCTGCGCGCACACCTGGGACAGCACAGATGGACCCAGAGCTCCAGCTGTGCCAGCTGCACGGCCCACCATCTGTTCAAGGCTGGGTGTGTGGGCCAGGAACAGAGCAGACTGGCAAGCAGAGGGAGGGAGGGAGGGAGGAAGAGAGAGGGAGAGGAAGGGAGAGAGAGAGTGGGGGAGAGACAGAGAGAGGGGGAGAGGAAGGGAGAGAGAGAGTGGGGGAGAGACAGAGAGAGAGGGAGAGGAAGGGAGAGAGAGAGGGGGAGAGACAGAGAGAGAGGGAGAGGAAGGGAGAGAGAGAGGGGGAGAGAGAGAGAGGGAGAGGAAGGGAGAGAGAGAGTGGGGGAGAGACAGAGAGAGAGGGAGAGGAAGGGAGAGAGAGAGTGGGGGAGAGACAGAGAGAGGGGGAGAGGAAGGGAGAGAGAGAGGGGGAGAGACAGAGAGAGGGGGAGAGGAAGGGAGAGAGAGAGTGGGGGAGAGACAGAGAGAGGGGGAGAGGAAGGGAGAGAGAGAGGGGGAGAGACAGAGAGAGGGGAGAGGAAGGGAGAGAGAGAGGGGGAGAGAGAGAGAGAGGGGAGAGGAAGGGAGAGAGAGAGGGGGGAGAGACAGAGAGAGGGGGAGAGGAAGGGAGAGAGAGAGGGGGAGAGACTGAGAGAAAGAGAAGGATAGAAAGAGAGAGGGATAGAGAGAGAGTGGGAGGGAGAGAGACAGTGAGTGGGAGAGACAGAGATAGGGAGAGAGGGAGGGGGATAAAGTGAGAGAGGAGAGAGAGAGAAAGAAAACGCAACCAAGCTACTGCCTAAACATGTCTTTACCCATCACAACAAATACATTCTAAAATAAAAGTGTCCTTGTGGGATCCTGGGATTTAAAGATGAACACCTTTAATTTAAACACATTTAGCATGTCGTTGGGTTCTGTAGGTATGCAGACACATTGAAATACTGTCATTCGAACGACTGCTTTCATTGTTGGAAGCAAAACTCCCAAGTTTCACTGCACTGGGGAAACACCATCACAGAAAAAACTCAAATGCACAGACCATTTTAGAAAGGATATAATTTGAACAAATTGCTCAAATTTGCAATGTTTGTCATGTTGGTGTTTACTACATAACAACTAGTGAACAAACTGAACTGAGCAACAAAAGAGATGAATAAATAATGACAAAAGAAGTAGGAAATATCTGAGAAATGTACATCATTGCTGTTACCATTATAGCTTCCATACGCTGCTCTTAAACTAGTGAACATGACGCTAACTCACACAAGCTTTTTCCTCATATATGAGTCCGTGGCATTAATCCACTAAAGTGAGATTAATCCTTCAGGTAGTGATCAGTAATCCTGCACCTATGGAAATGTAATAATTTTATAATCAACTGTTGATTACCTGGACACTCTAGCATCACTTTATTGTTTGATACAGTATTCATGCTTTTTTGTATTTCTTCAAGGTATCAACATTGATTCCTGCGTTTTAGCAGTACTCTAATTCAACACTGTATTTGACCCCATCCTACTGTACTGGCTGGGATGCATTTTCATGAGTAATATATATTGTAGAACACCAGTGGCTAACATAAGTTATTAGTAATTGTATGGCCAACGAGCTTATATTGGCCACCAGTTGCGTTCTCACCGCAGCCAATCACGATGTCCGTCCTGTGGCGTGATAGCTTCGTTGTTAGCTGTCGTCAGCTGTGCTATGTGACTTGTGACTGTGTGACATGTACAGTTCTTTGTTCTTCTATTACACAGTCCAAAAAAGCAGCACAAGATCTCACATTGTGATCGGAGGACAGGCAGGTTTGGGGGATTGCACTGCCATTTGCTGATGTCTGCATGAGTTTCTATAACAGGTTTCCCTCGTTAGCCGGCGGATTTAGTCCCAGCCAAAACCAACAGAGCTGCTTCCTTTACCGTTTTAACGTACTCAAGTCTCATTTGTCTTTTTGTTTGATCTGGAAATGAGCTCATACGAATCAAGTAATCCTGAAATATTTTAAACACTTTTATTTTAAACGTTTCATCTTAAGGGTCCGTACAATCACTTACCAAAACACAACTCACCATAAATACATAATGACAATTCCAGCCGACATTTTCCTGAGGGTGTTTGTAGCTGCTCTGTTTTTTACTGGCCATATAACGGTCCTTGTAGCCATTATCCTATTTGTGATACAGCTGTAATATAAGGACCATGAAACCTAGAGATTGATTCGCTGTTTCTCAAGGTGAGGGGTATAGAACAGCTGTAGGATGCTGCTAAGTCCAACATCGTAAAATAGGACCTAAACAGTCTACACAAACCCCAGAGGCCGGGACAGCAAGCAGACCAATCAGCACGTGCCGCTTCAGACACCGTCACAGACGGCGAGAGGTGACGTCGGGCTGCACAGCAGGGCTTGAAACCGGAGGATCTCCCGGAGGTCTCGAGCAGGCTGTGTCCAGCCAGGGCACGGTCGCCCACAGGCGTAGCCCCAGGACCCGGGGCTGAATGAGGACATTCAAGACGGCCCCCTTAAATGGCAGTGAAAATGAAGAGGAGGGATTTGTGGCCACTGTTGAGCAACAGAAGAGAAAAGCAACAGAGCGAGACAAGGGGAGCAAAAACGAACACTGTTTAGAAGGTCTGTGCACGGTTCAGCCTTCCATCCCAGTATGTGGCCCTAGTAAATGTTTTAGTTAGTGTTGTCAGGGTCCTTCATCTTAACTTGCTGCCATATGGAGTCCAGAGAGTTGTTGTGAGAGGCCCCTTCCCCCGCCTGATCTCCAGGGTAATTTAAAACGTCACCGCCACGATGGTCCCAAACACGTAACTATGGCTCCAGCTGAGGTTTCACCGAGCTGCTTCTTCTCTGGAATCAAACCCATTTGAAGACGGAACCACGTCTGGGTTTTGTGATCTCGACAGGGCATCATAAATGACAGTCAGTTGTGTACAGGTTGTTTCTAACTGGAGAGAATCCTAACCGAGTGTAATGGGTTTTACGGAGCGGCAGCAGCTGACGTTGTCTCCAAACGTTGCTGCAGAATTCGGAAGCTGCTGTTGTGTTTCGGTGAGTGTGCAGTGGTGCTCTAGGAAGTCGGAGCCTCCCGCGGTAAAAGAGCCAGAGGGGTTTTGTGCCTGGAGCTGACGTGACTCCAGATCCCAGCTTATCACCCTCTCACAGTTACTTTAGGATGTTCCCTAGAATCAGGCCCACAGGCTTCATGTGGGTCATCTCTGTAATGAGATCATTGCAGGGCTGTCAGTCACCGCGGCGAGGTGCGCCGAACTGTCTCCGCGGAGCGCGTGAGGCTGAGTGTGAGGCGGAGACAGGGAGAGATAGAGAGGGATGTGGAGAGAAGGGGAGGGGTGGTAGACAGATGGAGTTTGTCTACACGGTGTTTTCTTTGACTCTCTTGCTCTCTCTCTCTCTTTGGGGAGAGGTGATCTCTCTCTCATTTCAAAGCTTACAGCTGTGGGGCAGAGAATCACGAGCCACCGAATTCGTCGTCTCATCATCAAAGATCGCGCGCGCTCAGCTCCGACACTCAGACTAGGCGCGGCAAATTGGTGTGAACTTATATGACTCAGTAGCTCAGAGGGAGAAAAGAACCTTTGTGAAATTTCAGAAGTGCAGAGTCGCGCTGGCCGCGTGCGCTGGCGCCATGGCGACGCTGTCTTCCTTTCATGTGCTCGGTTCTTTTCTTCCTCCCTCACTGGAGTCGCGTGCTCGGTGCATCGTTGGCGGCCTGTGTCCAACAGCCAGAGAGCTTCTTGGCGACGATGCTGATGGACTGATCGCTGTTGCCGCTGGAGGCGACCTCACGCGTGATCACCGTGGCGACTGACGGGGGAGCCCTGGAACCAGCTTTGTCTCTTTTTTTCTTTTCTCTTCTCAACATGTTGTAACTAAAAGGGTCTACAGCACAGAAGAACAACATGGAGGCCTGGGGCTGGTGGGTCCAGGCTGCCCACAGCGAAGGAGCGTCTTGCTGACTCGAAATCAAGAGCGTGGGGATGCTTATTAAAAACCAGACTCGCACGGCTGTTAAAAGGCATGATAGATGTTTTTAATAAAGGATTCGTGCCACTTTCTTTCGCCTCCATTTCGAGATGTTTTCATTAAAGCTGTGCTTTTATTATTAAAGCAGCGCTTTTATTATGAAGCCCCCCTGCAAACTCGTGGACTCCTGCACAGAAGCAAAGGATGCCGAGGCTCAGAAAGTGGAGAAAAGTGCAGATGCCATTAGTGGTTAAGTTTAATGGTACGTGTATGTCTAACTTGCCTACTCACTGGAAATCCAAGGACGTAAAACATGACATAAAAAGTAAACCTGCCCTCAGGGATCATATTTGTTGGTTCCTTCTTGGCCATTGCTCATTTTTAGGATTTGAGAATGTGTGCGTGTATTTGTAAACACACTCTCACACACACTCACACACATATGTCTGTGTGTAAAATGGTTGGAAAGCAACTTCTATGAATGATGTAGTGTTGAAGGGTAACTGTGTTCTTCTCCTGTGTGACAGGTCACCCCCTCTAGGGCCTCCACGCCCAGCCTGCATTAAGCTGTGATGAGGGCGTGTGTCTGGGGCCTATGTTTTATTAATTTGGAGATGAGCTCAGCTATTGATGGTGTTGGCAGCTCATGGGTTCAATTAGGATAATATGGGGAGTGGAGAAGATTATGGGCAGCCATTTAAGTGGGGGGGTATATCTCTTCCTGACAGTTATGGTCCAAATGCAACAAATTGCCCCTCGGCTGCCGCCAGTGTGGAGCAGTAATACGAGCTGGACCAGACGAGGCCTCCATCAACCTGAGGTGCCCAGATCAGGCTCTATCAGACCAACAGCATGTTCTAATTCTTTTCTGAAGGCCTTTACACTACCCAGAACACATACACACGCACACACACACTCAGACGCAAAGCGCACAGCTGTTTCTGGATACACTCATGCTGCGCTGGATGAACTAATCAGTCTAATTCTACCAGTGAGCCTATCTCACAAAGACCATAATTGATCTCATATGATCTGGCGTGCTGTTACAGAAACAAACCTGCATCTCTCAGGGGTTTTATTCCTTGGTGATCTGAGTGTGCTGATTCTACATCTGGGCCAACTGAATCTTCGGTCTGCAGCCTCTCCTGATCACTAATCACCAGATAACACACACAGTCGTCCAATGCCCCATGTTGTCTAATCATTATGACTGAGGTTTCTAACGTCGATCTTTCAAGCACACCGTGAGAGGAGACACAGAGGAGATCAGGAAACCGTGACTCAGGGGTCTGCGCTGAGCAGGTAAACGTAGTGTCAGCTGCATGTTGTGTGAAATTGAATTGGGCGCGGGTAAAAAGACACCGAGGTAAGGCCCAGTGTTGTGTAGCGCTCTTAGCCCCGCTGCTACCTTGCTGCCTTAGTGCTGACTGTCACATGATGGAACTCTATACAAACCTAGTTCCCTGTTTGCTTGTTTATCCCCTGTTAGCAGAGAGAGAGATGGCAAAAGCCTGAGGCTCTTAGGGCTGTGTGGAGAACCTTGAACCTCCATCACCCTCCTCTACATTCTACCGGTGGGTTCTACCCCTGATTTGAGTAAGACGTCCTGCTGGTGGTCAGGCAGACTAACGCATCATTCATCTCCGCGGGTTGGGGTGGCGGGGTGGCAGTTTGTAGAGGGTGTAAAGCAATGCGATAGGCAGTGTTACCCCTAAGAGCCTCCTGAAAGTGTGGTTTTGGTTGGTTAACCTTAAATCTCACATGAGAAGTTCCTTTAATGGTTATTATTCCCCACAGGGCTAAACTGTGTGTCCGACACAATGAACAGAGTTCACAAATGTGAGAGCTGAGCGAGATGAAACATTTCGCCATAACTACCAAAGACTTGGAGAACATCGTTAGCTCTTTCAGAATAACATCTACAGTGTGGGAATCCTTCGGATTTTTTTTTTACTGAACATACAATTTAATCAAAGTCATAGAATGGAAAATGTGTGCAAACCTCTAGGACAATGACCTTTTGAAAAGAGGGTAATTGGAATTAGGTGTTCTAATCAGTTCAGGTGTGGATTTGACCTACACACACGCACGCAGACACACACACAAGTGTTAAAAACGTCACGTAGATGTGAGCCTCAACTGTGCCCACGCCACACTCGGAACTGAGGATCTACTGAGCAGCCCCGCTGTGTGTGTCCTTCATGCACCCAAGGGCTGTAGAATATTCCAGAAAGATTCTATGAACCCTGGGAAAACTGCTGTGGATTATCAGGCTTCTTCTGAACTCCATTAAATATCTGGATTCATGACTGTAAAGACATCCACTGAACAAAAGGTGGAGATCCTGGGGGACTACAGTAGAGGAAACGACTGCTGTCTCCAACAAACAAATAAACAACTAAACAAACACGGATAGATTGCCGGCAGACATATGCTAAATTCCATCTAAGCAATCTATACCTTTCTAGGGACAATGTCTTAGATAGATGAGATAAAAGTAAATCTACTCTCCAATTTTATGCTTGGAGAAGACAAATCTGAACCTCACAGAGAGAAGCAGGATGAGTGGAGGATGCGATGTGGGTTGCTCTGTTAATCCAGGACCTGCACGGCTTGGAATCACTGAGGAACAAATAAAGAAACTCAACAGCTGGATTTTAGGACGTCTCACTGTGACCTAACTGTGAACTCCACAGCAGGTCACAACTGGATCACAATGAGCCTAACGATACGAGTAAATCAGGTCTTACTATAAAGATGAAAATCATAAAAGGCATTAACGCCCGAATCTTGTAAGATTTTGCTAACTTGCGCTGCCTCCCTGGTCCTGTGTGGTGCTCCTCAGCTGGTCCGCCATGCACGGATTGCTTCTTGTGCAGTAAGGCAGGACCGGCAGGAGCCGTCTGTCATTAGCTGTCTGACAGGGCTTGCCTCTCTTGCAGTGGCAGTGCAGGAACAGATGTTAGTGTTGGCTACGGATGGAGAGCCCCGCACCGCCCATGCCAGCGTGACACCACCCTCACGCCAGCCTCCAGCTGCCTAAACAGCCCCCACCTGGCACACAGAGGAGATGGAGAGTTGGGTACTGGGATTCTTAGGCCGGACCATCTCAAGAACTGGTTTGGCCTTGCTGTAGCTCCCCGGCCATTTCAATTATACGGACTGGGAAGAGAACTGACCAGATAAAGGAGGCGTGGTCAAATAAAGCATCGCCAGGATGTGTTTAGTGCTCTGCGGACTGAAGACGGGCATAATAATGTGAATATGCGCCTTCTTGTTTTCTAAGGGAAGCCAACAGGGGAGGACAACGTTAAAATGACTGTTGCCAGCTAAACGGGGGTGGGGGTTTATAGCCCAGACTTCCACCATGAGATTTGGATCATAAACTGGACCTTCCAAGTGCTTCTGCTAGCAGCTATTATCCATTTTAAGAGAGAGGACAGGGACCACGAGGGCTCTTTGCTAACCCAGATTTTCATGGTAAAAATAAAACAATGTATGCACATACTTAGATGCTAGAACAAGGGCAGCTGATTTAACTCTCTCCTGCCTGCCTGTATAACTGACAGACGAGTGGTCCATCACCCAAAGCAGTCATCTCTCCCTGCATACACGGGAGGAGGACACCACGGAGCTTTGACTCTGTGGTGATGAGCGCACGTGGTGATTGATGATGGTACCATTAGGCTTTCTCAGATGTGGACTGCCGCATTTATCCTAGCGTCGCCAACTAGCCTCAGCTAACGAACTTGTATATCCGCTCGTGTCTCAGATATCAAATAGACGTTTAGCGTGGTCCATTATGACGTTTAGCAACCTCAACGCGGCGAAGTGCGACGCTTGTATACCTAATAGTTGGAATCTGCTGCCATCTACTGGCAGTAATTTGGGTGTAACAGAACAGACTAGACGCAATTGAAGTGTGTTAAATACATCTTACATAACTGTCTTTTCTTTTGATATAGCGATTTATAATTTTTTTTTTTCATTTTATCCATGACTGACAGCTAATACAGGACAGACGTAATTAGTTGTTTTACAACCTTTTTGCAAGCCTCTGGGATTGAGGTTTTATGGCATGTGTAAAATAATTAGCACATGGAGGGAAATATAAGCCTTTGCAGTGACTTGTTTTCGCAGGATTAAGTTCGTCTGCCGGACCATGTCTACCCTCAGGCAACTTAATACAAAGGGCTTTGAAAAATTCTGCCTAATGCGGAATTGTGTAAGTGCAATTTCTAAACAGCTCTTCTGGATAAATGCCACATTGTACGGCTTTATTCCTCTAGGCTGAATTAAACTGCTATAGGTGCCTTTTTTGTTGAAAGTGATGAACTCACAAATACTGGAACAGACGCCGGCTTAGCAAATTATCAAGGTTCCGCGTGTCCAGTTCATCAGAGCAACAGCACGATGAGCAGTTGCAGGGTAAGAGAAGCCCGCTGCTGACCTCTGTGACAGTGACCTTTTGTGTATACCTTATGGCATATTTTACACTGAATTCAAATGTTTTTAAATGCTTCTATCACATTTTACATTTTTTAGGAGACAGGGCAATTCACTATTTATAATATATCACTCATTCAGAAATAAGCCTGATTACACTTCACTATGTATGAGTGTCCAACAGTAGTGGGCCAACACAGAGGGGCTCTACTTTCCTGCTGCTTCCATACTGTACGTAATGATATACGAGTATAATGGAACAACAAAAACTAAGAAGCTGTGTGAGATGTTCTGAAAAACACATTTGGATTCAAAAATACATTAACAGGTATTTTTCAGCAGTAGTTTCAGCAAACTCACTGTTGACCAGTATAGTACACGGATATGCAATTTAAAAAGAATGTGATTTTCAAATAGAAAGGGGTGCAATTTTAGACACACATTAATGATGTTGTCGAGATTCTTCACATGTCTTGTACATTCCCAAGATGTTAACACTTTTCACCTGATTCATTTTGTGTAGGAACAATCACAAGTTTCTAATGATGCCTGTAGGTGTTTATTTTTATGTGGATCATGGTCCCCCATATGGAGCTTAACATTATAAAAACATACCTGCAATTCAAATGGGCATCACAACACTGGCAACAGAAATCACAATAAGGAATTTTACCTTAACTGGTCAGCCCAGTGTAAATTCTGGAATAATGCATATTTGTACGTCCAAACACACAAATGAAGCCTACGTTGTTCTACAGAAGAAATAGATCCTGGGTGAGTATAGACACATCCATCATGGCATCCTCCGAGAAGGGGGGGGGGGTAGACCATAATGAGGACAGAGACAGAAAGGGGCGGAGCTTACGGGGGATGCATTAATATGCGTAATCTGTTATGGGCGTGGGACGACAAGACAAGGACATGTAATGCTCTAATTAAAGTGACCTTTGCCTATTCCTCACCGAAGAGCAGGTCATCTCTCATAAATGCAGAGTCTGCCACAGACCATTACTCACCACACGCAGCAACCAAGATTAAACGTGGATTCTCTCCTGTCTCACTCCACCCACATATAGAAAGAGAACAAGTGTGGTGCATCAGAGAATGGAGAAAGAATTAAACAAGATAACGCAAACGGACTACACACTGAACACCGTTTACCACTTAATCTCAACAAAAGGCAACCATGCACGTACGAACAGAACCATCTTTATTTATTTATTTATTTATTTTTCATGTAGGTGATCTAAATGCAAAATGCAATGTAATCTTTCCATACAAAAAGGTGTACAAAAAAATAATCAACAATCTTTAAATTCAACTGGAGTCCAAACAGCGAGCGTGCGAGGGCCCACGTGGCCGGCTGCTTCCAGGAGGAGAGAAAGAAAGAGGTGGGGAAACCCGGAGACATGGCAGTGCACATAAGTGATGTAGCCAGCTGCATGGAGGTTGGCTGTAGCATAGAGGCTGTGCCTGGCCTTAAATCTTTACAATACACATAAACAAACATCAGGTGCCAACCTAGCAATGAACATTAATAAATAAACAAAAGATTTCTATTTGATGTCCTGTGAGCTGTATGTTCAGTGCATGTGATTGGGTGGGGACCATGTTTCTCTTAATGACCATGGCCCTTCCTCCAAACCCACCCCTACACTTTACTCACGAGTGCAGAGCTGAACCACCATTAAGGACACTACGTCCTGTCCCGATAATAACATTGAAATGATAATGTAATGCTTCGAGTGCATAGCCTTGGTGTGATGGAATGCACCGCATCTGCTCGGAAATGAGGAAAGTCACAAAGCAAAGCTTTCATGTAAACTGGTCTGTTCAGAGGAAAAGGACACAGTGTCAATGTCACAAAAGGTTGCATCCTAGCCAAGCTATTATTGCTTACAATATGAACACTTTTGTGCTCTAATTAGTCAATGGATTTACAGTTCCAGGTCACGCTTCCTATTCAAAAGCACACCAACACAAATGGCAGCTCTAGCATGTGAAATGATCTAGAAAAGTAAAAGCAGATCTGAACGGCGATGGAGCTGATGAAGCAGGCGGATCTTTACCCTGTCTTCTAGGGGAATGTAGGTAGGCCCTTCGGCAGAGCACAAGGTGTCGATTTTTCATGCGTGGCAGAGATGAGAAATGTCCCTGAAGGTCACCTGTCCCTGGACTGACCTCTGTTCTGCAAGCTTTGGAAGTGGGCCTCCCTCAGGACCCGGTTGATGTGCTGGTAGGAGCCCAGGTTGGTGGGGCCAGACTGGTCGGAGGTGGGCAGAGGGCTGCAGGGCGTGAGTCCAGGCAGGGGAGCCAGGCTGTCGGCTCCACACTGACTGCTGGCGCTGCTGCTGCTCCGGGCGGCGTGCGCCGGGCTACCCACACCACTGCTGTCACTGCCAGAGGACTGGGGGGGGGGGCGCAGCACATTCACACGTCACTCCCCCGAACCTCTATGCCCCGTCACAGCAAGGCAAGGACGCAAACTATTTCCTAAGCTCATTATTTTTTTAACGATTCTTCCATTAAATACTAAACCAATCAGAATCTGTGTAAATGGATCAAAAGATCACAGACATTCATATAGGTGATCTAGGAGCTCAGTGCTACCCTAGATACACATTTTGGAAACGTGTAAGTGTAGCCTCAGACCAGTGTAGTGAACAGAGTTCTTTGACTGCGCATATGAATCTGAAAATCTTCTTCAAAAACGGTATTTGAGTAAAACAAAGTTTTCTAGCACTTTTATCATTTATACACTAACTTGGTTCATGCCGTTTGCCCAAGAAACTTACTTCTGCTTCCCAGGCCTCTTGGCTGCCTTCTGAGGGCTGATGTGTTGTGCTTGATCTTTTGGCCTGAGGCATTAGTGTTGCATGGTCATCGTCGCCTTGAGGACGCTGACGTTTCCTGCAAGACAGAAATGCTCAAATTAAGACACTGATAGTGTGACGGTCACACTACAACAAATACAGTACAACAAATTTATAATTGGATAATTTATACAGATTAAATATTTACAGTTACTGACGTGACAAAGTCGTACTGTAAATTAAATATCGGTCAAACAAAGAGGGTAGTGACTGTAACAGGTCAGTAAGTTACGCTACCTGTTTTCAGATAACATAGCGGCACAGTGGATAAATCCCTCTAGGATGAATGATTGAAGCCTTTTCTAAGCACCGAGGATAATTCTAGTAGTTTAAAGCAAATCTTGATGCTTAGCTGTAGCTACAGACAGTCTGTCTCAACGCTGCGAGCGCAAGAACAAGAAACCCAAACGTCACTTTAGCAGGATAGCTAATACTAAACCAACTAGCTATGTTAGCTAACAGTTAGCCAGGTTAGCCGCGCCGAACTTGCTAGTCAGCCAACAAACTAAATACTTTATACTCATCTACATTCCTGTTTACCTTTTGATAATTATGAAAACCTCTAAATATGAACACAGGCCACCCTGACACTTATGCAATGCAGCTAGGCAACTAACTAGCTATCTGACCAGAAAGCTCTTAAACTCGGTAGCTTGTGTAACTGTCATCCTAGCTGGCTACAACTGTCCAGTTACATGTAGCTTTATAGCTAGCACTCTAAAGTTGTAAACATAAGATATAATACGCTGATTTACGCTGCGGTGACAATAACCATTCTTCAAAATAATCTTTTCGCACTGACATTTCACAAATAACTTCACTAGCTACAAACTTCCACCGGTTACTCGTCTCATTTAGGTGAGTCTGGCTAACTAGTAACGACCATCTATTGCTATTGCTGTTATTTACATGGAAATGCGCATGCGTGAACTCTAAAGCCATTGCGAAGCACGTCACAATTTGCTGGTAGTGATATTTCCGGTGTTCAGGTAAGGATTGTCACTGATCTACAATAATAATAATAGATCTGCAATTAATTTTTTAACCTAAAGTGTAGATCTGAGATTCACACATACATATTTAATAATATAATTACTCACACGCCCTCTTCGGTTCGGTCTACATATTACATATAAAACTTTGTGTACTTCACTGCAATTTTTAAATTGTAGCCTATATATAAACGAAACACACACACACACACGCGCAAACATACAAACACACCCATGAAGAAGAGTTTGAAGATGCAGTTTCCAGAGGTCATTCATCAGCTGTGCAAGCACTTTGCTCTGTCCATAACGTTCTGTTTCTTTGGAAACCCGTTAATTATGCCCGTTAATCTGACCAGAAAACCCGTTAACAACTGAGATCAAAACTTACCTTTTTAACTTACCGTTTTAGGTTTAATTAACTGAGCAAATGTGTTTATATAGGATGCGTATTTTATGTGATCCTTTAATTTTTAATTTTTTAAAGACGGTTTTAAAACTAAATACTTAGAAGCTTACATTATGCATTTATTATATTGGTTTGCTAACGATATAAAATACTTGAGGATAACTTCTGGTCATTTTCAGTGGAACAACAGTCTACAAAACCAATAGCTAAAAACATTACTCGTTTGATAACTGTATTTTTTTTATCGGATCCCAATATGTTTTTTTTTCTGAGGAATGTGTGCTCTAAGCTTATATCCAAATAGCTAAATGTAAACTGTCATAACCCAGAGTAACTCTTAGCAACACTATGTTGTGCTTGGAACCCGGAAGTTTCAGTGCACCATCACCGCCTCCGCAAATGACACAACCATAGGAGGAGGTGAAGGGGGATTAGATTGGATCCTCGGCAATAGCACCGTATCATATTAGAAATATTTACAAAAATGGGAAATACGGATTCAAAACTGAAATTTAGGAAAGCGGTCATACAGCTGACCACAAAAACTCAGGTAGGAGGCTTCAATGTAAAATTTGTACGCACCGTAGAGCGGTTAAAGATTTCCAGATGGAGACTTAACTGCGACGACAGAACAAGCGAATGAGACGGTAGATGCAACTACGAGGATGAGATGCGAAAGCGCACTTTGCTGTTATCTAATGTTATGATAAATTATAAATAAATTACCGTTCGACGCCCAATGTGGTTTCTTGAGCTTTGGTTGTATTCTGTTCCTCTAACAACCTTGCACCTGCCAGGGATTAGTCTTTCGCATTGGTCGGCTTTTTATTTTCCCTAAACCAAAGAAAGCCTGTTGGAGCAAAATTCTTCCGTATCCCATTACTAATTGCCTCGAATTGTTTAGGCTATAATGTTGCTTCGGGAATATAACGTTTTATTCTCTATTTTAGGCTATTTAGTGTGATGGTGTTGTTGTGTTTGTTTTTTAAATTGAGAGTCTGGCCGACTCTTTATTTTTGCAAATAGAGACGACGACAACGTCAATAGATTAAGCCGAGAAAATGGAATCAGAACTGACATTTATCCAGTCGAATATCTGAGTTGCCTGTTTGCCGAATGATGACGCAAGTGCTTCTTTACCAGCTCCTCACACATGGCTAGTCACCCTTATAGCATTTTGTCACTCATAGTGTTGTATGCGTTGGCTATATGAATATAGACCTTTTAAAAATTCACAAGATTGTCCAGGTAAATGTTTTCTTGCTTATCTTTTTAAAAAATATGTCTTGATTTGGTAGCTTTACGTTTTTGTAGGTAGCTTTAGTTCTGTTTGATTTATGAAGTTTCTTCGACACCCTAGCTATCTTCTTTATACCCCAGTGATTATAAAATTCAGAAGCATGCGAAGTCATATAGAATTAATGGAGTATTCGTGCAGTGGTGGTCAGATGGCCAGCATTGAACCCTTTACATAGTTCTGTCTTATCCTGCATGCTTACTGGGGGACTTGGATCTGGACATTTGTGAAGCTTTGTGACAAAGCCTGTTGTAAAAAGTGCTGAATAAATATATTTTTATTGATCAATTATCCTCCCAGCCAGTGGAAGCAACTGATGATGCGTTCTGGGACCAGTTCTGGGCTGACACTGCCACGACGGTTCAGGATGTGTTTGCCTTGGTGCCTGCCGCAGAGATCCGAGCAGTTAGGGAGGAATCGCCATCCAATCTGGCAACCCTCTGCTACAAGGTAGGGTTCCTGCCCTGAGCTAACAATGAAAAAAGGCCAAAATCCTCAATATGATCGTTGTGAGATTTCTTGTCCTCTAAAGTGTAATGCAGTGCTAGGTGATATTAGTAAGTTATTATGAATAGCTAGTTTCATTTGTGTTGATGATTGTGAGGTTGATTGGGGTGCTGAAGTGCCCCTAGCACGCAGGGCAGGAAGGCCGTCTGTAGGCTTCCCTTCCTGTCTCCAGCCTTCTGCTTCCTTTTGAAGCAGACTGTAGATAAACCTCAAAATATCTGAGTTTTCCTAAAGTATCACTGTGCAGAAGGCAAGACGAGCTAGAACTGTGCCCATATGTAATATCTCTGAGTAAGATTTATCTTTGTCCTATGGCCACATGAGTAATGTCTTTCAGCAGGGTGAAACCATCCAAGGTGAATAGTACATGCCCCCCCCAACCCCTGTTTTGATTAACATGTCTGTGATCTCCTTTGTACAACATGCATGATTATATGACTGAACAACAGTAGCATGTTGCTGAAGGAGTATTTTATTTTTCTGATGCAATGGTATACACTTCATACAAGATACTTGCAAATTAAATGCTGAAGTGTGCGTGCAAGTCTGTGTGTGTGTGTGTGTGTGCGTGCAAGTCTTTGTGTGTGCGTGCAAGTCTTTGTGTGTGCGTGCAAGTCTGTGTGTGTGTGTGTGTGTGTGTGTGTGTGTGTGCGTGCAAGTCTGTGTGTGTGTGTGCGTCTGCTCGTGTGTGTCTGCTCACACACACTTGTTTTTCATACACACTGCCTCCATTCAGAAAACCATCTGTTAAAAATAACACACTGCACTGCGTGTAAGTGCACAGGCATGCGCGTGTTTGCCTGACACTCTGCGTCTGAATACCCCCCACGTCTGAGTTACCCCCCCGCGTGCGTACATCTGCCCCCCAGGCTGTGGAGAAGCTGGTGCAGGCTGCTGAGTCTGGCTGCCCCAGTGAGAGGGAGAAGCAGGTGGTGCTGAACTGCACCCGCATCCTCACCCGTATCCTGCCCTACATCTTTGAGGACCAGGACTGGAGGGGCTTCTTCTGGTCCACTGTGCCCGGGGCGGGCCGGTCTGGGGTGAGTGAGGGGGGGATTTGACTGGAGGGGCTTCTTCTGGTCCACTGTGCCCGGGGAGGGCCGGGCTGGGGTGAGTGAGGGGGGGATTTGACTGGAGGGGCTTCTTCTGGTTCACTGTGCCCGGGGCGGGCCGGGCTGGGGTGAGTGAGGGGGGGATTTGACTGGAGGGGCTTCTTCTGGTCCACTGTGCCCGGGCGGGCCGGGCTGGGGTGAGTGAGTGGGAGGGGGGGATTTGACTGGAGGGGCTTCTTCTGGTCCACTGTGCCCGGGGCGGGCCGGGCTGGGGTGAGTGAGGGGGGGATTTGACTGGAGGGGCTTCTTCTGGTCCACTGTGCCCGGGGCGGGCCGGGCTGGGGTGAGTGAGGGGGGGGATTTGACTGGAGGGTTATAAAGGAGAGACATTGTCAGTCTGGAAGTTGCCATTGCTCACTCTGAGGAAAACTTCACTAAAGACTAAAAGAGTGTTTTTTCTTTTTTTTTTTACAGTCAATTAAAAAAACTGGTTATAATTTCATAAAAACATCTTTATTGATGTCACTATGATTCATTTTAGTTCGTTTTACTCGGACTAAAATGGCAAATGGATTTAGTCAACAAAAATAACATTTAAGTGTAGCATCTCTGTTGGGAAGGAATGTGGTGTCCGAAAGGAGCATCCAATCCTGTGCAGATGTCTGGGAACGAGAGATCTGCACTTCCTGTTTGGAAACAGTTCATGTCAATGATTAGATCATTAAATGCATCTTCTTTCTAAATGTTTAATTTCTATTATGAAAAGAAAATCAGAATTTAGGCTGTAATATCATTGCAGGGCAGACTTCGAAAGTCTTTATCAGTGGGCATTTTCAACCGTGTTTTTGTCTTTGTGTGAGCTCTCCTGGTCTATGTTTGAGGAGTTTCAGAGCAGGTGTGCTGTTTCAGGGAGACCTTTCACCCGCTCTCCATGTGCATTAGCATGTGAAAACCACAAAGTGGCCTCAACTTGGCCTTAACAGTAGATTTACAAAGCCAGTGATATGATTGCCATTTGAATGTAACTGGTCTCATAGTTCCAAAGATTTCGTGAGCGTTTCTGCTTACGAATGGCAAAATCAGCTATCGATGGTTTGTAACTGTGCTTCGTGGTAGCGTGTTCTATGAAGCACACTAGCTGCAGAGAAGCAGAGAAAGGTGGTGTTGAATTACGTACGTAGCCTTTGAACGGGTCTATACTGCTACAACAGACAGGCATTCATGAAATCACAGTTGAGTGGTAAGTGCTTTAGCGAAAGACAATACCCGGTGATCTCAAATAATCAGCTTCCCTATTTTTATCTGTCTCTATTTTTGAAATGAAGGACTATATAGATTTTGTGTCTCTGTGTGCGTTCTTAAAACACAGCAGTCACATGTTTACTGTGTACTCTTTGTAATCTATTTGGAAGTCTTTTTTTGTGAAGGTTGCAGTGGACTTGTTAAGTTAAGTCAGCCACATTGTCAATTGTGATTTCACCCCAATTGAAATTTGTCCTCCGCATTTTACCCATCTGTGCAGTCAGAACACACACACACACTAGTGATAACTAGGGGGCTGTGGTGCACACGTGCCCAGAGCGGTGGGCAGCCCTAGCCCGGCGCCCAGGGAGCAGTTGGGGTTAGGTGCCTTGCTCAAGGGCACCTCAGTCATGGCCTCAGGCTTGGGAATCGAACCCACGACCCTCCGGTCACAAGACCGGTTCCCTAACCACCAGACCATGACTGTTCTGGAGTCGGTTACCTTAAGAAAAGCAACTAATTCCAGTAGCACTAAACAACTGCTAGTGTAAACAGTCAGTGATGCTAAAGTCACAGTCGCCCAGTCTGGGTCGTGATAGAGGGGTCAGGCGAGCGTTCTCGTTAACGGCGGCCCCGTGCTGCGCCTACAGGTGGACGAGGCGGACGAGGAGGACGATGGAGCTCGTCCGCTGGCCGAGTCCCTCCTCCTGTCAATCGCCGACCTGCTGTTCTGTCCCGACTTCACCGTTCAGAGCCACAGAAGAGGAGGCCCGGTGAGCAGCCTCATCTTCATCTGGCTGGGTGCCGCGTGGACGTTGTGTGAGGCTGGACTGCATCATTTGAATGTTGAGTGTTGTTGTTGTTGTCCATCAGGACTCTGCCGAGGACATGGAGTCTCTGGACAGCTGCGAGTACATCTGGGAGGCAGGGGTGGGCTTTGCACAGTCCCCTCCGCTTAACTACATTCATGACCTCAACAGGTGAGCTTCTGGTCTCGGAGCAGTGTGTTTACGCTAGTTGCCAGGGAAACATGTTAATGGCTAACCACCACAAAAGGCCCTTCCCACGCGATGCGTTTTGCAGGCCACTTGCTTAAGTGAGTCAGTGCATTTATTAGGGAGAGAGACACCGTCGTTCCGTTTCCCAGCAGCACTGATCCCTCCTACCGCTGATCTCTGATCAGTCCACCCGAGAATAAAAACAGTGTTCATTGGGGTGCGTTGTGCAGAAACTGTCCTCGGATCAGCTCTTTTGTGTCTTTGAGAGCACTTGCATGTGTTATGTGGTTTCCTACAGGACTGAGCTTCTGCGGTTGCTGCTGACCTGTTTCTCAGAGGCCATGTACCTGCCGCCAGCGTCTGATGGCAACGTGCTCAACCCCTGGGTGACCTTCTTCTGCTCCACCGAGAACAGGTGAGTCTTCTGCTCCACCGAGAACAGGTGAGTTCAAATAGGACCACTTGGTATACCAAAGAACTGTGAACCAAGAGAGATTAAGACCATAGCTTGTGTGTGTGTGTGTTTACACTCTGCTCCAGGCACACTCTACCCCTGTTTACATCCTTACTCAACGTGGTGTGTGCGTACGACCCCGTGGGCTACGGTATACCATACAACCATCTCCTATTCTCTGACTACCGGGAGCAGCTGGTGGAGCAGGCAGTGCAGATCCTCATAGTCACGCTGGAGCACGAGGCTGGCCACGCCCACCATGCACCCTCCCCCACCAGCATGGAGGAGCAGGATGTAGGAGACCGCCACGCCTTCAGCACACACACGCACACACACACACTTACGCATGCACACACACACACACACGCATACACACACAGACACACACACTCACACACGCACGCACGCATGCATGCACACACACACACACACTTATGCATACACTCACTCACACACGCACGCATGCATGCACACACACACACACGCAGGCACACACAGTGTACTCAGACATGTAAAAAGATTCTTTGTGACCGCATATCATTTTTACTGAGATATTTCAAAATGAAATACAATTCAGAAAAGGCATACTAGCTTTTAATTATCAATACCAGTGTTAGAATTTTTGAGTGCAGTATTTTAGTGTTCGTAACCATCAAAGTGGAAGGACTGTTGCATATAATTTAAGTAACAACTCAAATCATTTTCTGTTCCTTTTTGTAGTCTGCGGGGCCACATAACCTGTTTGTGAACTACTTGTCCAGAATTCACAGGGAGGAGGTGTGTACCATTCCAGTTCCATAAAACTCCTCTGTCTACCTCACCGCTGTTTCTGGCCTTGTGAAACATGACTGTCTGTTTGCCTGCAGGATTACGACTTCGTCCTGAAGGGCCTTGCCCGTCTTCTGACCAACCCGCTCACTCAGACCTACCTGCCCAACTCCACCAAGAAGATCCAGTTCCACCAAGAGCTCCTGGTCCTCTTTTGGAAACTCTGCGATTTCAACAAAGTACGATACCACGCTGGTGTGCGTGGAGCTGGTGTGTGTGCGTGGAGCTGGTGTGTGTGCGTGGAGCTGGTGTGTGTGCGCGGCGCTGGTGTGTGTGCGCGGCGCTGGTGTGTGTGCGCTGGTGTGTGTGCGCGGCACTGGTGTGTGTGCGAAGCTGGTGTGTGTGCGAAGCTGGTGTGTGTGTGTGTGTGTGTGTGTGTGTGTGTGCTGGTGTGTGTGTGGTGCTGGTGTGTGTGGAGCTGGTGTGTGCGGCGCTGGTGTGTGTGTGTGTGTGCCAAGCTGGTGTGTGTGTGTGCGAAGCTGGTGTGTGTGCGGCGCTGGTGTGTGTGGAGCTGGTGTGTGTGTGTGTGTGTGTGCGGTGCTGGTGTGTGCGGTGCTGGTGTGTGTGGAGCTGGTGTGTGCGGCGCTGGTGTGTGCGCTGGTGTGTGTGTGTGTGCTGGTGTGTGTGTGTGTGTGCGGCGCTGGTGTGTGTGCGGCGCTGGTGTGTGTGTGTGCGGCGCTGGTGTGTGTGTGTGTGCGGCGCTGGTGTGTGTGTGTGTGTGTGTGCTGGTGTGTGTGTGTGTGTGTGTGTGGTGCTGGTGTGTGTGTGTGGTGTGTGTGTGTGTGTGTGTGTGTGTGTGTGCGGTGCTGGTGTGTGTGTGTGCGGTGCTGGTGTGTGTGTGTGTGTGTGTGTGTGTGTGTGTGTGTGTGTGTGCGGTGCTGGTGTGTGTGTGTGTGTGTGCTGGTGTGTGTGTGTGTGTGTGTGTGTGTGTGTGTGTGTGTGTGTGTGTGTGTGTGTGTGTGTGTGTGTGTGTGCGGTGCTGGTGTGCGGTGCTGGTGTGTGTGCTGGTGTGTGTGTGTGTGTGTGTGTGTGTGTGTGTGTGTGTGTGGGTGTTTTCCCCAGTGGTGTTGACACTTTTCCTGCCCCCTCCCCTTTCAGAAATTCCTCTTCTTTGTGTTGAAAAGCAGTGATGTGTTGGACATCCTGGTGCCGATCCTCTATTACCTAAACGACGCCCGTGCTGACCAGTGTGAGTACACTGTGTGTGTGTGTGTGTGTGTGGTGTGTGGTGTGTGTGTGTGTGTGTGTGTGTGTGTGTGTGTGTGTGACTCATCGTGGTAAGACGTTGTCATTCACACTTGTGTTGCATGTTAGATTTCACATAGGTGATGATTACGTAGGGGAAACATACGATCTGGAGCTGTGAGCTGCAGGGAGGCAGGTTGTGCAGGAAGCCTCCTGAATAACACTGGTGCACATCCCTCTGCCCAGAGGCTCATGAGCCTAGGGGAGAATGAAGGACATGAAGCTGTAGGGAGTCTTTAAGGTCTTTGTCGTCTTGATATTTTCGGAGCAGCTGTTAAATGGAATATGCAAATAAATGACGTGTACTTTTCCGTTAATGTAAAATGTCTTCAGGTTTTCCACAAGATCATCACTAGTGGGCACCAGCGTTTGCAGCCGCTGTTTGACTGCCTGCTCACTATTGTAGTGAACGGTAAGGACAACCAGGCCTGGGTTTTGCCAGTATTGTCACGATACAATACGATTCACAATACAGGCATCACGATACGATACGATGTGACGCCAAATGGTCTGTGACACGCACATATTTTATGAAGGTAAATGTTTATTTAATAAATATTCAAAATAAAAAATGAAATAAATAAATACAAAATAATACATAACAAATGAGGACCAATAACACATTCAATAGGGAAAATACATTTTAAGTACCAATACAAAAAACAAACAAAAAAGAATTGGCCTGAGTACAGCCAATAGCTTCCAACCTTCCACTAACAAGAAATGATTTAACTACTATTGTGTCTGAGTATTATTGGAACTCACAAATATTGAGTCACTTGGAGTCCTAACTTAAATGAACATTATGCCATCCATATATCGCCTTCAAGTTTTGAAGGTGCAGATTGAGGCTGGTTCCATTTCTTAGACAAATGAGTTCAGTGTGTCTCCTCAGTGCACTGAGTTTATCTTTTTGAGGTGAAACCTTCTTATATGTTTTAAAATGCTGCTTTTAAAGTTTTAATCACAGTATCACAGTGGGTGTAGAATATAAACATTCATAAATATCGATACCACTGTGACTGTATTGATTCACATATCTGTAAAAATGTATGTTGCTGTATTGATATTTTGTACAAAGCATTCAGCTTAGTGGCTGCACCTGCTAGTAATGGTGTTTACTTGGTGTTTCTCCTGGTTTCAAACGTCTTTGTGCATGTGCTCTCGATTTAATGGCGTCCTTTTACTGTTTAGTGTCTCCCTACCTGAAGAGCCTCTCCATGGTGGCAGCCAATAAGCTCCTACACCTCCTTGAAGCATTCTCCACCAACTGGTTCCTCTTCTCTGCAGCTCAGAACCACCATTTGGTCTTCTTCCTGCTGGAGGCCTTCAACAACATCATTCAGTACCAGTTTGATGGTAAAATCCATTCAGTACCAGTTTGGTGGTAAAATGGTGGTGTTTTCTTGTACCCAAAACTATTCTGAACCGGTATTGGTCCGCTTGTTGTACCAACTGTGTTTAAATATCAGAATGTTCCCTAAAGTCTCTGCCTAAACTCTAAGATCCACTCCACATTCCTTCAGGTAGTTTCAGTATGGCGAGCCTTCTGCCCGTGTTTATGTAACTCCACTGTCTCTGTGCTGTGTCCCTCAGGTAACTGTAACCTGGTCTACGCTATCATCCGTAAACGCAGTGTCTTCCACCAGCTGGCCAACCTGCCCACAGACACTGCGTCGATCCACAAGGCACTCCAGAGGAAGAAGAAATCCCCAGACGCCATGTCTCGCACCAACTCCCAGGAGACGGTGTCCATGGAGGGGTCTCGGCCTGCTGTCCCTGCTGAGCCAGGAACCCTGAAGACCAGCCTCATGGCCATGCCAGGTGACACCACGACCATCCTGTGGCTGAAGGAACGCCAGTCGTAGATTTTAATAAAGCCATCACAGGCTCCATTCCCTGGGCACACTAAGCCCGTGAGAATGGTGAATGATCATTAAGGTCTTCTTCTTCAGTTTGGCAGACACTCTGCATTGTTGAAGGCAGGTGACATCTTGTTTTTTCAGGCATCGATAAACTTACAGAGAAGTCCCAGGTGTCGGAGGATGGCACCATGGTGGCAGTGCCTCAGACGGACCTACCGAGCTCACCTGAGCATGGTCCTGTTGCCGGAGCTAGTGACACAGAGTCCAACTCGGGAAGAGACAGTGAGGTGAGAGGCATCTTCTGGGAACCCCGATTAAGGAGTGTGTGATGGATGCTGCTAAGAGCATCAGAAGAAACTTGTTTCAGAACCTTCTTTGTTGTTTGATAAAGTTCAGCTGACGTTGAGAAAACCACGGCCGATCAGACAAACGTTAATACGCCATGTCGTATCGGTCAATCAAATCTCACGCATACATTTCTGTTGATGTGCCGGTCATATAGTGCTGAGAATCACATTTTATTTAAGTGTATCAGGCAACACTATTACTCAGTAAGATCTTTTAAGGCCCTTTTTAGAATATCCATTTATTTAGATTTTTAACTTCTTCAATAAGGAATGTTATCTGCTTGAATTTATTTTTTAGTGTGCTATTTTCATGGCAGGGGCGACTTTTATATATAAGCACCTTTAATGTGAAGACCGTCCAACATTCTCCACAGGACGTCTTCTACACAGAGGCCGAGATGGCAAGGAGACGTCTGTCAAGTGTGTCATCGGCCGTCTCGTACTGGAACCCAACACCAGAGTGGGTGAGTCTCTGCAGCAGAACCAGCCGTATGGTTCTGACCCGACTGGAGGGTCACCTACCACTATACACCTACCACAAGATTACAGGTTATGCTCTCCACTCTATGATGCTTGATGACTCAGCTATGACATAGAGGGTAAGATTAATAAAGGGGACAGTGTACAAAAGAGCCTGTGCTAATTGGTGACTTCATGCTATGATTCATCTGGTGTTGTCACAATGACCATTGTTGCCCGGTGTCCCAGGTGCTGTCCTGGAAGAGCAAACTCCCCCTGCAGACCATCATGCGCCTGCTGCAAGTGCTGGTGCCGCAGGTGGAGAAGATCTGCATCGACAAGTAGGAGAAAATCACATGCGCAATGGCTCTGGCTCTGTGGCTGAGTGGAGATCGCTCTCCTGATCTGTATTGCTTTTCCTTAAAGGGGGCTGACTGATGAATCCGAGATCCTGAAATTCCTTCAGCATGGAACGCTGGTGGGCCTTCTGCCTGTGCCTCACCCCATCCTGATCCGGAAGTACCAGGCCAATGCGGGCACAGCTGTGTGGTTCCGCACTTACATGTGGGGGGTCGTCTATCTGCGGTAAGCGAGGCACACGCTCGTTTGAAGGCTCTCGCTGCGCTAAAGCTTTGCAGCAAATGTCAACATGCGTAACTGGGGACTTGGGAGGTGGCGAGACGTTATTCGTCTGACGTCTGTTCTCTCTTTCATAGCAACGTGGACCCACCGATCTGGTATGACACCGATGTCCGTCTCTTTGAGATCCAGAGGATGTAAATGGGGCGGAGTCTCGATCTGCCCCTCGCTGACTGAACGAGGAAAGAACGGCTGGATGGTGATTTCTGGCCTGGCTCCTCCCACACTGGCAACCACTTCAAGTGTAAAATATTTAACCTGCATCATCAGAATGCTGCACACTTCCTCTTAATTCTCATTCGTTCGTTCTAGTATACAGAAAGGAACAGTATTTTTTTTTTTTCCCTGGACTCATGTTCAGTGACATTGGTTCTCTGTAACAGTGGCCGTATCTCTCTGTGCTCCCATGAGTGGACTGTGGGAATGGATGGTGTACAAATGATAAAGTTTCTAAATATAACCCTGCCCTCATGCTATTTGATAAGACCATGGAATGTCTAACAGCTTAGACCACTAAGTCTTTATTAAACAATCCGTCACTGTGGATGTATGAATGAGATGCGTATGAGTTAATGTTTATCAGACATACATTATATATTTGATGAGAAGAATATTTGAAAATCTGATGGTACCAAGTACTAATGAATGGCATTAGTAGGCTAGCGTGACTGTTGGCAGTGACTGTGTTGCCACACAACGGCCACCAGAGGGCAGTATAACCGCAGCTTTCTCTGATTGTTGGGTGTACCATTTAATCCTGAGTGTGGCTTTAGCTCTTGCAGGTAATGTCAGAGAAATGTCAGCTGTCTTTTAACTTTTTTTCAACTTTAACGTTTCATGAGGAACCCTGAAAAGCCAAGTAAATGTCTCTGGCAGCAGTCTACGTGTTTACTCAGTATTCAGCTGTACAAACTAATAGTTATTTAGCCAGTCGTTGTTTTGCTCTGTGTTAAATAAGAGTTGTTTATGGTGAACCAACATTACTATTTTTCTCCGCATATAAATTTTGCTAACGAGATGGCCTACTGTATATACTGTGCTCAGTGTTTAAAGCAGAAATTTTGTCTCAATGTTAAAAGTATATATAAACTATAATGAACTTAAAAAAAAATCAGAACTGTGATTTTTTTTATATAGATTAAGTCTAATTTTATATGCTTCAAAATCAAACACACCACTCCTCAGAATTTGAGCTTTGGGTATAGTCTTAACAAAACTCCTCACCAGAAAGGATGTAGGATGTAACTTTAGCACATGTAGTGACAGAGACAATAAACCTCCACAACTCAAAAAAGACAGGAAGTGACCGATACCTGCTAGGAACATCTCATCGTGGAGTGAAAACATTGCCTCATCATTTATGAGACAATAAAAGACGTCTATAACCCATGCTGGGAATTTTAAAAACGGGTGTTATTGTGTCAGTGTGTTACGTTGTCTAAAAGCAGGATGTTCTTCACGTAAGTTCTTTAACGTCAATAGCACGTTGCCTGTGCCTGGAGGTCTTATCTGGTTTTGATATTACAAACACTCAAATTAAGGAAACAGAACATATAAAAACAGTTACAAACAGTTCAGTAGTACTTAAGACCTGGCCAAGAGACATTACATAAAGATCATTTGTCTTTATGTATCTAATAAAAGTTCATACTGGAAGTTCAAAGGCTTGTTACCTCAATGTTACACATTGTACAGTTCAATTTTTTAAGTGCACATAGTTGCATAATATACAGTATTCAGTCACACACAGATTTATCTGTTTTTAAATCTCATTACTTCATCTCTCCAGGGCCTGTATTTTCAATAAATCCAAATTCAAAAAGACTAAATGGTCCCACATTATACAAATCCATTGTATTGGTTCCAAAATGTAGTTTTATAAACTATATACATAGATTCTACATAATATATGCTCAGGACTTCAGGTACACCTCAAACAGACTGGCCACGGAGTGCATTCTGTAGAAGATCCCAAAGGGAAGGCCCACGTTGACCACAGCCACCCACATGTTGAACTGGTAGAAGTCCGTCCCGATGGGGTTGTCAAACTGCGGCCGTGCCCCAAACGCAGGCATGATCCAGAGCTTTGGGGAGGAAGGGGAAGGTTACACTACACACACACTCCCAATACATGCTGAAGCCCCCTAAACACACTACTGGTCTTATAATCTTTCATGTCTGCCATTAGAAGCAGGTGGATGGACCTGACTTCAGGTGATTTATTAAGATTAAGATAGCCACATTGGTCAATTGTGATTTTCACCCCAATCGAAATTTGTCCTCCACATTTACCCATCTGTGCAATCAGAACGCACACACTAGTGATCACTAGGGGGCTGTGCTGCACACGTGACCAGAGCGGTGGGCAGCCCTAGCCCGGCACCCGGGGAGCAGTTGGGGTTAGGTGCCTTGCTCAAGGGCACCTCAGTTATGGCCTCAGGCCTGGGAATCAAACCCACAACCCTCCAATCACAAGATCGATTCCCTAACCACCAGACCACGACTGCCCTATGGCTGCAAGGTAAGATACTCACAATAATGTTGGAGAGCAGCAGAAAGGCTGAGATCTCTTTAAGCACCTTCCTCTTCCAGGGCAGGGGTTTGTGGGCAGGCATGGCGATGGAGCCTCGGGGCGTGAGCACGCCGCTGGACCGTCTCTCCTCGTGCGCCTGCAACACCAGCAGGTTGGAGAAAACGCTAGCGCGGCGCGACTCGTGGTGGGGCTCCCGCCGCAACCCCTCGATGATGAACACGTTCTGCACCAGGAGCTCCGCCACAGTCAGCACCGACAGCGCCAGGTTCAGCGCGTTCACAGTACCATCCACCCCCAACGCCAGCACCGCCACTATGGTGAAGTACGACACGGTGAACTGGCCCATGGAGGCACCCATCAGCAGCCCCACGTCCAGACTACGGGTGGGGTTCTTGCCTAGGGCGTGCTCCCGCCGCTCCAGCCGGTATATCACGCATCCGGCTACCGTTGCCGCCGTCATGAGCGCCACGGTCACCATGTTGGCGATGTAGTAGATGGTGAGCGCTGCCTCCTTCTTCTGCTGCTCGTCGGACGCCACGTCCACCTCGTAGACCACAAACGTGGCCAGACCCGCCACCAGCACCACCAGGCCCCCCACGGGGCCCAGCAGCACATCTCGCAGGTGGAACCGGTGCTCGTGGGGCTGGTGGTCGTCCACCACACGGCCCACGTTCTTCCACATCACGTAGGCCATGGCCGAGGCGAACAAGCTGTACTCGATGTTGAACGGGTAGAGGTAGTAGTACGCGTCCTCGAAGATACTGCAAGCTGGGTAGCTGCACTCACAGTTGTTGTCTCCGTTGGAAGCACCAGCTGAAATCGCAAAGGAAAAATGGGACATCAGACACAGAGAAAAACTTGCAACCGAAAGAAATGCAACACTTCAGAACTATTAAAGGGCCGTGCTGAGCTGAGCATATTAGCAATTAAATATTATTAGTGTTACAGCATTCCATAATGGGAAAACTGACCTCTAACTGTGAGACTATGGAAAGACTGGCTGACATTGCCAGTGGGATACACCGTCTGATGCAGAGACTCATCTGTCACTGCCGTCATCCACACCATCAGGTTTGTGGCCAAGGAAAGCATTAACCCACAGCTGTGTGTGTGTGTGTGTGTGTGTGTGAGAGAGAGAGATGTCATCACAGCTCATAGTACCAATTCACTTATGCCCAGATTCATTACTATTTTCAAAGGCTAAGAATGTGTATTAAGTGTGAGAAGTCTAGCCCCTCACACTAGAGTTCTCACACTGGAGATGCTAATCCTGCCCATTTACACTCCTCAGTTCCAGAAGTGCTTCCAAAACAAAGATTCACAAATATCACACCAGTTCCTCATGCCAATTTCCCCCATCTAATGTAGAAGAGGTCAGCCATGGCTAATCGCATGTATTTTGCAATGACTGAACATTTACAAAACTCATCATCTGCACACTCACCGAGTGATGATCCTCTGAACCTGAACACAGTCCCTTGCATGGAGCCACAGAAAGTAGGTCTGAAACACAGAAGAAAGGCAGATATGAATAAAAATGAAGAAGGAAAATATGTTGATGGGGGGAGCAGATGGGGGGGGGGGGGGGGAGTATTTTTGTATGCATAACTTACCTGTACCAGAATAAATATGGATTGCACAACTGGGAAGGCGATTTTCACAGGCGAGTCACAGTGTGCGTAACCCACGTACAGAGCGATCTTAAACACATCCATGATCAGGCTGCACACGCCGAATAGCACCAGGCCACCTGGGAAAGACGCGGAAGTGTACCGCTGTTGGTAACATGTATCATGGTTCACGTGCACAACATAAGGGAAATGGTTGAGCTTTGGTTCAAAATAAAAAATTATGATCAATATTTTAAATTTTCTAAAAAGTCTAAAAATATTTTTTTTCTGCATAATGGAAAAATAGATAAAATACCCATTATGTAGTAATGTAATCTTAAGAGTATCCTACAGTTTTTTATGAATATGTCTGATAAATAATGTAGCGTTTTCCATCTAGTATCAGTTGTAGCATATTTAGTATTTGTGTGACTACGTTGTTTTTAGTGCACTTCTCGCGCAGTTTAGGGGTATCTAAACTGGAAAGTGGTGCTGGAAACACATTCCCACCTCTAAGCCATACGGGTCCAGCGTGGACGTCTTTGTAGAGAACAGCCTCGTCCTCCCGGAACGTGCAGACTTTGTAAAACAGCATCCAGATTACTGCGGGAATCATGAGAGCGATGAGGAAGAACTGCACGTGGTCGCTGGTGACCTGGAGTCCGTTAAAGACGCTCCCGCTCACCAGCGCGCAGCCCAGGATGACCACGTTTATTAAGAGGAACCCGGACAGCATCCAACTCCAGCTGCTGATCTTGTCTTGCCACACGCCCCCGGAGGACAACGCGATGCTGGCCGAGCGCTGTCCCGTGAGCCCGTGCACTCCCGCGTGCACAGTGGATATCTGGACCCCCGCGCTCTCCGGGTCATCCTTAACACTCATTTTACTATGTTCAAAAAAGAAGCCATTGAAGGACAAGTTAAGCTCGTTGAAGTCATGGATCTGTAGCACCCTGAAGTCCATCTGTAAGTACTTTTTTGCGCACGCTGCAGTATACCCCTCGGCGATACCTCGTACTGTACCGTTCAGAAGTGTTGACTTGCACGTGCCTATAACCTTTGTTGGTCAGCTGACTCAACGCAACGCGTCATGCAAGGCGTTGACAAAGCAATTCATTTTATGCGTTTTTCATAGACCTGTCATCAAGGCAACCTACTCTACAGAGCCAAAAACGACACAATTCTATGCATATATTCATCACATGACATTTACACATGATTTCGCCACAAAATCAGAGCAAGACTTTCAGTTAATGTAACTTGTGAATATAATACCTGTTACATGTTACAGTGTTATAGTTAAGTGTTAATATTTAGCACAACCGTCGCTCTATCGTCTCCCCACTCCAAAATCCTACAAGATTGTAAAAAGTCTCCAGTTGTATAACTTCGCACTTGCGCGTAAAATTATGTTGGGCACATCACCTGCACGCATTCTTGTTTGATTCAAACTAATATCAGGTGTGCTATGAGCCATGATTGAGCTCTTTTGTGTCGATGTAATATCAGAAGACCACTGAGAACCTGACAGTTTCACAAAGGATTAAAAAAAGTTGGGAGAGGATCTTATAGGAAACGCCGCACACCTTTTGCCAGCAGGTGTTTTGATAATTAAGATGCAGCGTTTTATAAATCACAGACAATATTACTATAAATCACAGACTATCAAAACCTGGAGAGGACTTTAGTCTTACTTTGATGTTTTCTTCAACTGCCTGTAGACTGTAACCACTGAGTCATTCCCCAAAACACCTTATCAACTTCTCTGGAATTACAAAGTAACTTACAAACTGGCCTGATGACAAATGTTTAGAATTTGTGCAATCAGACATGGAAATACCCGAGACCCAACTAATCACCTGTCTCACCTGCCAAAAGCATTAAATGTTTTTCATCACAACTCACATCCAAGAATTATAACTAAATACTAAAACACTTATATCTGTACATTTAGGTTTGGAACTAAAAACTAAATTCAGACTTATATCTACTGATTTAGCTGTGGAATATTGGAGGTTTGAATATATGTTCCAATACCATTTGACCGCTCCATGAACTAAACACAGGCCAGTCAATAGCCAGTGTGCCATTTTGATAACATTATTTAACCAGCGAGGTCGTTCTTGGACTATTCTTTTTTGTGTTTGTGGAGGCAGAGCAAATGATTTAACCACGTATCCATTTAAACCAACAAATACTAGACTTTTATTAAATGATACTTCCAGGTTGCCCTATCAGTCCTAATGATCAGAAAGATATTGAACCTCAACTGTTTTCATTTTAAAGTTAAATAAATAATATAAATATATTATTATTTTTACAAACATTATTATAATATTAAAAGTTGGAAAGAGAACCTTGTAGATATACTTGAAATACTACAATTGGTATTGACTTATAAAAAAGCATTGAAAATGTTTCCATACAGACCTGTGTGGGTCTGACCTACAGTAATGTCTGCAGCAGGTCTTCAGGTTGTGAGAAAATTGCCACCTTCATTGGTTTTATATCCCCACATACCCCGAAGATTTATACTTTCCACTAAACATGCAAGCAAGGACACGAAGCCGTAGTGTAATAAATCAAAGCATCTGCCAGATCTGCAGTTATATAGCAAAGCAGCATCATACATCATATCCAAAATGTGTAGAATTTATGGGATAATGACTTGAAGAGTATCTCCGTAGAGACATAAAAATCTCAGGGATAGTCCGCCTTGATGAATATGATGTTTCTGGTTAATGATCAGGAACATTTTGTTTTTTTTCATTCATTATCCATACCACTTATTCCCGCTAGTCGGGGTCACTGGAGCCAATCCTAGCATCTCTGGGCGAAGGCAGGGTACACCATGGGCAGTTCTCCAGTCCACCACATGGCCAACACGCACACACACACACCTACGGGCAATCTAGAGTGACCAATCAACCTAGGATGCATGTCTTTGGACTGTGGGAGGAAACCGGAGTACCCGGAGAAAACCCACACAGGCACAGGGAGAACATGCAAACTCCACACAGAGCAGCCCAGACCGAGAATCGAACCCAGACCGCCTTGCTGTGAGGCGACAGTGCTCACCACCTCACCACCACACCACTATGCCGCCCGGAACATTTTGTTTCTGATTAAAAGAAAAGGAGATTGGAGTAACCGTGCTCACACTGCCTGATCCAGTATAGCATTTGTGCAGCAAAGTATTTATTTTTATGTAACACCCCATTGCTAAGATTCACACTTACGTTACAATAGATTACAGTCAACCAGTGCTAGCAGGTGTTCTACTCAGCAAAGACGCAACTACACGAGAGGCTGAACTTCTTACAGTAGAGCAACACAATGTGACCTATTTTCTTTTATGCCAGATAAATGAAACTAGCTGTAGTTTAACTCAACTGTAACAATCACACAAACCAAAGCCTTCAGCATTTAGTGAACAATGACAGCCATTAAGAAGTGGGTCACGTTTTATTGTAATGTTGTAAGCGTGTCATTTCTTTTATGGTTCTAGTTAAAGTAGGTAAACATTAGTTCTGTCTCAGTCTCTGTCTAACCCTTCTCTCCTCGCACTGGAGCTGATGGTCAGCATTTTCACATGAGTCTACTTGCAATGGGTAAAAGGTAATCTAATGTGATTGAGTGGAATTACAATTTATTGCTGTCATTTGTTGTGGTTATGTGATTGGTGGGTTTGCAGTGTGTGTCCAGCCAAATGAGCTGCAGTAAGCACTGCTGATTAAGATACTTTAAGACAGGACTATTTTTTTCTATTAGTTCCCAAAGGTAAATTAGAGTGAGATTGTGGAAGCAGAAGATGTGATGGATTTTGATAGTGAGTGATCAGCAATCATCAAACACAAAGTGAACTGTGCTAGACATGCAGACGATAGAACTTAATTTTCATTCACCATGGTTAAAACTGAGATGGCAGTTTCATACTAAATGCAGTAACAGTGGTCATAGACAACTGACCACATCCTTCACAGGAGGAGCTTTAGGGGGGAGGTGGTATTTTCAAATGTATGTATGGTGAGGTCTATTGCTAGGTGTTCAGTCAGCTCTGCTGAACCATTCCTGTACTTCACTACTGCTGTATTGTAATAAATTTACAATAACAATTCTTCATCAAGTTGAGAAAGATGACTTTCCTCACAAGTGTGTGTACCTGTGTATATACATACAGGTTTAAGTATTAAGTAATGATGCAGCCTTTGTGTAAAATACAACGTAAAAAAAAGTATGACTAGTAAAGAAAAAGTGGTTGTGAAGGTAAATAGTCTGATGGCTACAGGGAGAAATGACCTGTGTCTGTAGTGTTTAGTCCAGAGGGTGAGAGGGGTCTTCATGATCACTGTGTCTGTAGTGTTTAGTCCAGAGGGTGATTAGTGCGTGTCTGTAGTGTTTAGTCCAGAGGGTGAGAGGGGTCTTGATGATCACTGTGTCTGTAGTGTTTAGTCCAGAGGGTGAGAAGTGCAGGGGGGGTGAGAGGGGTCTTCATGATCACTGTGTCTGTAGTGTTTAGTCCAGAGGGTGAGAGGGGTCTTCATGATCACTGTGTCTGTAGTGTTTAGTCCAGAGGGTGAGAGGGGTCTTCATGATCACTGTGTCTGTAGTGTTTAGTGCAGAGGGTGAGAGGGGTCTTCATGATCACTGTGTCTGTAGTGTTTAGTCCAGAAGGTGAGAGGGTCTGAGATCACTGGGGTGTTTAGTCATGATCACTGTGTCTGTAGTGTTTAGTCCAGAGGGTGAGAGGGGGTCTTCATGATCACTGTGTCTGTAGTGTTTAGTCCAGAGGGTGAGAGGGGTCTTCATGATCACTGTGTCTGTAGTGTTTAGTCCAGAGGGTGAGAGGGGTCTTCATGATCACTGTGTCTGTAGTGTTTAGTGCAGAGGGTGAGAGGGGTCTTCATGATCACTGTGTCTGTAGTGTTTAGTCCAGAGGGGTGAGAGGGGTCTTCATGATCACTGTGTCTGTAGTGTTTAGTGCAGAGGGTGTTTAGTCACTGTGTCTGTAGTGTTTAGTGAGAGGGTCTTCATGATCACTGTGTCTGTAGTGTTTAGTCCAGAGGGTGAGAGGGGTCTTCATGATCACTGTGTCTGTAGTGTTTAGTCCAGAGGGTGAGAGGGGTCTTCATGATCACTGTGTCTGTAGTGTTTAGTCCAGAGGGTGAGAGGGGTCTTCATGATCACTGTGTCTGTAGTGTTTAGTCCAGAGGGTGAGAGGGGTCTTCATGATCACTGTGTCTGTAGTGTTTAGTCCAGAGGGTGAGAGGGGTCTTCATGATCACTGTGTCTGTAGTGTTTAGTCCAGAGGGTTTAGAGAGGGGTCTTCATGATCACTGTGTCTGTAGTGTTTAGTCCAGAGGGTGAGAGGGGTCTTCATGATCACTGTGTCTGTAGTGTTTAGTCCAGAGGGTGAGAGGGGTCTTCATGATCACTGTGTCTGTAGTGTTTAGTCCAGAGGGTGAGAGGGGTCTTCATGATCACTGTGTCTGTAGTGTTTAGTCCAGAGGGTGAGAGGGGTCTTCATGATCACTGTGTCTGTAGTGTTTAGTCCAGAGGGTGAGAGGGGTCTTCATGATCACTGTGTCTGTAGTGTTTAGTGCAGAGGGTGAGAGGGGTCTTCATGATCACTGTGTCTGTAGTGTTTAGTCCAGAGGGTGAGAGGGGTCTTCATGATCACTGTGTCTGTAGTGTTTAGTCCAGAGGGTGAGAGGGGTCTTCATGATCACTGTGTCTGTAGTGTTTAGTCCAGAGGGTGAGAGGGGTCTTCATGATCACTGTGTCTGTAGTGTTTAGTCCAGAGGGTGAGAGGGTCTTCATGATCACTGTCTTCATGATCCCTTTGTCTGTAGTGTTTAGTCCAGAGGTTGAGGGGGTCTTCATGATCACTGTGTCTGTAGTGTTTAGTCCAGAGGGTGAGAGGGGTCTTCATGATCACTGTGTCTGTAGTGTTTAGTCCAGAGGGTGAGAGGGGTCTTCATGATCACTGTGTCTGTAGTGTAGTGTGTGTCTGTAGTGTTTATTCCAGAAGGTGAGAGGGGTCTTCATGATCACTGTGTCTGTAGTGTTTATTCCATGAGAGGGGTCTTCATGATCACTGTGTCTGTAGTGTTTAGTCCAGAAGGTGAGAGGGGTCTTCATGATCACTGTAGTCTGTAGTGTAGTGTGTGTTTGTGTTAAGTAAAAACATTTCCTTTACATGGGGCTTGCTGCATTTCTTTGTTTATTGTCCTTCCTTATACACTTATTCCTCCTGATACGCAACATTGGTTTTGTTGTTTTCTTATGTTAATTTGTTAGGTATATATTATATATAATAATGAAAAATCTTTCCTGGGCAAAATTAAGGAAGAAACCTTGGGAGAATTATGATTCAAGACGGATCTCACTGGCAGCCAGCTGTGTGTGTGTGTGTGTGTGTGTGTGTGTGTGTGTGTGTGTGTGTGTGTGCGCGTGTGTCTGTGTGTGTGTGTTAACTGAGTGATTAAAATTGAGACCTTTTATTGAAACACCAGAGGGAGCGTTCATTTCTTAGCAAGGTAAGGATGTCTTTATATATAGCTGAACATTCCTTATAAAAATGTTGGATGCATAGTTTGGTCATTGGTTATTAAAATCATAACGTTACAGCAAAGTAGTATAACGGATGTACACATGAGGTTCTTCAGTTCTTTAGGAGTACTTAGCCTACTGACTCCCGTTCTAAGGGATTAGCTTGTGTTTTACATATTATGAAGAAGTAGTACAAATTGCGGCATGATGTAAGTCACTCCACTGCTGCGCTCCCTTCACTGGCTTCCTGTGGCTGCTCGCATTCAGTTTAAAATTCTGATGCTTGCCTACAAAGCCAAAAATGGACCAGCTCCTCCATACCTTATGGAAATGGTCAAAGTCGATCCGCACCTCGAGCCCTTCGCGCTTCAAGTACGGCTCGACTTGACCCGCCATCCCTCAAGATTCAAGGAAGACACGCGACAAGATGCTTCTCTGTCCTGGCACCCAGATGGTGGAACGAACTTCCACTGGCTGTCCGAACAGCAAACTCTCTCGCGGTTTTCAAACGCAGCCTGAAGACCCATCTCTTTGTAAAGCACTTATAAGCACAAATCAACTGAAGCATTGGTATAAAGCGTAATTGCACTTTATCTTTAGGAACACTTGCTAAGTATTGCACTATACTGCATGTAGTCTTGTAGGTATTTCAGTCTTGATAGGTATTGTCTAATCTTATATTTTGTTGTCTTCTTTCTAGGCATCAGCACTAGCAACGGTTTATGGCAGTGCTTGACCTCAAGTAGTTTGGACTTAAACCTGTTTATACTAGATAGAGATGCATATTCTGACTGAACACATAGTACTTTTGTAAGTCGCTCTGGATAAGAGCGTCTGCGAAATGCCGTAAATGTAAATGTAAATGTAAATGTAAAGTTTACAGAGAAATTAGACGTTTAGAACAAAAGCCTTTCAGCGATGAAAAGTGATTCTTAGCTTATAAAAATAGTTTAAATATATTTCGCACTATTTTACTTATAGCCGGTTGGTAAGAGTCGTCGGGTCATCATCGATTTTGTAACGGTGATTCTCAAACCACACCCCCAGCCGCGAGCGTCTTCGGTGTCCGTGGAAACGCGCGAGCGCTGTTTGGCAGCAGGCTTGCGACAAGCCAGGCAATGTCGCCCACCTCAGCCGACCTAGGGCTGGCGTTCACACCCAGTGCAGAAAACGAGTGAAAGTCGAAAAATGATGGAGGCTGAAGTTCGAAATAAACATGAATGACAAATATCACAGGGCAGCTCGAGATGGCTACCTTGACTTGCTGAAAGAGGCTACGCGGAAGGACCTAAACGCCCCCGACGAAGATGGCATGACACCGACGTTATGGGCCGCTTACCACGGCAACCTTGAAGCGCTGAGACTCATCGTGAGCAGAGGGTGAGTTAAGTTGTTATGCTTCGATATGTTTATTTATTCCCCATTTTTGTTAACTTCAGAACCAGAATAACGCGCGGAGAGAATTTAAAGGGATATCCAACCTTGGGCAAGGTGAGTTATGAGAGGCTGTCATTAAATATTGGTTTGCCACGATGGTGTTGAAGTGCCTTCTCAGTGTCCCAATATAGCATTTCACTGCCTTCTGCTCCCCGCAAAGGGATATCAAGTTCTTATCAAATCTGATGTTGTTTTGACACACCATGTAGCCATCACAAAGACAGGCCTAGTTCAGGCAGTTTTATACGGTTATGAAGAGAGTTTTAGTTCTCCATTTTACAAGAGAAATACATTATCCTTATTAAAACAGGGTTGTGCATATGAAGTGCGTCTTATACACCGTGCCTGTACTTTACAAACTTGCCTGTTCAGCATTGACTAAAATGATGCTGCAGTGAGACAAATGCATCTTGCAAAATTTCTCATCGTTCATGTTTGAGTTGCACACATTCTCAGCGTTTGCGTTTGAGTTGCACAAGATCTCAGTGTTCACGTTTGAGTTGCATGCGTTCTTTGCATTTATGTTTGAGTTGCACAAATTCTTAGAGTTCATGCCCTTTGCAGAGTTCTCAGTGTTCATGTTTAGCCTACCCCTTGCAGAGGTACCCAGCATTCCAGTATAATTTTGCCGAGATTGTGCCTCAAAGTCCTTTTTTAAATGTCCTAACTCATTCTGCTCATGCAACAGGACTAATTAGTGCCTTAGTGCCATTTTATTAATTACAACTGATCACCATCGCTTAATGAATTAATGAATGTTAATGAACCTACAAAAGCCTTTCTGGCTGACCTGCTTTCCATGCCAGGCCAGACTGACATGCCCACAAGGAAAGAAATTAAGAACAGGTCCACAAAGGCCCAGGCCACTAAGCATGGCCACAACAGCAGGTGTGGCTGCGGAAAGGCACTAGCTATCTCTCCCAGTTCCATGTCCAAATGTCTGTTAATATGCCTCCATGCATGCAAGGGGCCCAATTAAGGCAGGTTCCTTTACTTCCGTGAGCCACTGGGTGCAACTCCCTTTTGTCTACAGGGCAGTGAATGCGAACACAAGGAGCATAAGCCAAAAAGCCGCTCCCACTCCTCCAAGCACGTGAGGTCTGAACACCTGGCCCGTGTCACACGAGGCGGTCGCACAGACCCGTCCACAGGGAAGCCTGCTTTTCCCATACATGCTCAGCAGCACAAAGACAGACGTTTATAGCTAATGGTGGCTCATATAGCAGTCAGTGCTTGTGAGATTATTGCATAGGTTTGCTGTCAGGTTAGTGGCTTTATAGCAGGGTAGCAGCAATCTGTTTTAGTGGCCAGAGTTCAGTAACAGTGTCAGTGCAAGATATGGTTGGGTATGAGATATTTGGGGCTGCTTCTGAGGCACTGTGAGCTTTTAGTAACTTTTAGCTGACTTTTTAAATAAATGTTGTTTCTGTTCCCTGATAACTTGTATGTGAACTATGTAGATTAGCAGTGTATCCTTTTATTTAAGCTACACCGTACTACAAACAACACCATTCACTCCAGCACAGCTGTATCAACACCAGGTGTGTGACTGTACGCCATTTCACCTGTCAGGCTACCTCAGCTCAGAAGTAAAGGAGATTTCTAGAGAACCTCTTGAAACTCCCTATACGTGAGTGGGAAAGTTGGATCAGGGAGCGTGTGGTTTTTATCAAGTACCTCTCCCAAAACAAACCCTATTTCTGTCTTACCCCACCTTCCTTCATGCTACAAAAACTGTATATACACGAGCATTTGAGACACGTCATGATAATATCTCCAAGAGAAGGTCAAGACCAGGACGATCTCGGTCAGCGGGAGACAATCCCAGTGTTGACGAAGTCCAGCACGTCACTTGGCGACGCTACGGCCGTCTGTGAGAACCTCACAGTTTTGCTCATCCATAATGCACTGCTGCCTGCCTTCGCCTGCAGCCCCTCAAATATTGATGAGCTCCACTGCTCCATAGGTGCCACAGAGCCTGGCTAGATCCAGGTCAGAAGTTGCATATATTTAACTTCTCCAAGTAAGATCACTGATCTGGGGTCAGTGTTTGCCTTTAATTTCCCAATAATTCAGTTAGTCGGGGAAGAGACGCGGAAACACCACTGCTGCTCTGCCTCGCTGACTGTACTTTAAAGATAGTACAGGGATTCAGGGATTTCACAGTTGTCTAAGTTATTCCACTGTTACAACAAAGTATACTTAAAACTAATGTGTTGAGCAAAGTAGAATGGGCACAGGAAATTAAGTGATGTAAAATAAAACAGTGAGTGAGAAGATACCGTTTAGTTCACTGTCACTCATTTTTTCATTAGTTCTAGTGAAACTAAAGGCAGTTTAGATAGTAAAAACTAATTATACTTAGTGAAACAAATAATTTTCACTAGTTTTTGTTTTGTTTCAAGCACACTTGACATACAGCACTTGTGAAGTGCAGAACTACCTTGCAGAAACATCTTTTTTTAAGAGAAAGGACTGCGTTTCTGGAAAGCTGATGACTACCTAATGATCAGTCATCTGCAGTCATCACAGGTGCAACAGAATACCAGAATACTGATAGTGAGGGTATGCCTCACACATGGGCACAGAGATGTGGCTCACATATTCAATTCCAGTGTTACATAACACGGCAAGGGTCTCTCCGTATACGCATGTGGAATTGGTGCAGTAAGCCTTATTTCTGAGTTGGAAATGTGGAAGTGAATGATCCTGGAAGGATGAGAAGCTATTTCAGCTATTTTTAAGCTATTATCTTCTGTAACCACATTTTCTGAGTCAGCCTTTGGAGAAAGGACGCGTCATGAGGACACCTGATCTGTGGTTTGGTTACCAAACACTGACATTCCAAGGGTTAAATGCCTTGGACCAGGCTGTTTGTTTATGCAGCTCAGCTTTGGATGACGGATTCCACGGTGACGTCACGCTGAGTGCTACTGGTCTTCCCTGAAAGGAGATACTCGCTAAGTCACTTCACAGACAAATCGATGGTCAAATTACACACCCAGGTTCAGCTTCATTGAACATGAACCTTCGGTCACAGGGTTGTAGGCCATGTATGGTAATATCATGTATTAGTGCAGGTTCTGTGTGGGAGTTATTACTGTCCTGAATGCTGTGAAATTACGCTGTGAGATTACGCTGTGAAATTACGCTGTGAGATTATTGCACTTCAACTTTTCTCAATGCATGATACAGAATTAGTACTCAGACACAGTGCATTAGTGGTCTTCTAATCTGTGCATGCTTGAGAATTCAGTGCAGACAAGATTAGCAAAGCAAAGGGGATTTGTTGAGGTGGGACCGACTAATTGGGGGCTGCTGTAAGTAAAGGTGAACACATGACAGCCTCATACAGCCTCATACAGCCTCATACAGCCTCAAACACATGACAGCCTCATACAGCCTCATACAGCCTCATACAGCCTCAAACATATGACAGCCTCATACAGCCTCATACAGCCTCATACAGCCTCAAACACATGACAGCCTCATACAGCCTCAAACACATGACAGCCTCATACAGCCTCAAACACATGACAGCCTCATACAGCCTCAAACACATGACAGCCTCATACAGCCTCATACAGCCTCATACAGCCTCAAACACATGACAGCCTCATACAGCCTCAAACACATGACAGCCTCATACAGCCTCAAACACATGACAACCTCATACAGCCTCAAACACATGACAGCCTCATACAGCCTCATACAGCCTCAAACACATGACAGCCTCATACAGCCTCAAACACATGACAGCCTCATACAGCCTCAAACACATGACAGCCTCATACAGCCTCAAACACATGACAGCCTCATACAGCATCATACAGCCTCATACAGCCTCAAACACATGACAGCCTCATACAGCCTCAAACACATGACAGCCTCATACAGCCTCAAACGCATGACAGCCTCATACAGGCTCTGCTTGAGGAGCTGAGCATTTAACTTATGTTATGCAAAATATTAACATCATACATAATATTCACGGACATGAAAATACATGCGCAGTAACTCGCGCAAAAAGTTATGCTTGATCATGCAATTGTGAGTCTGAATTTTATATTGGATATTTTCTGTCTGTCTGTCTCCTGTGCTGGGCTCGTAGAGGGAACCCTGATAAGTGCGACATATGGGGCAACACACCTCTCCACCTGGCCGCTGCCCACGGCCACCTCAACTGCCTGTCCTTCCTGGTGTCGTTTGGCGCCAACACGTGGTGCCTCGACAACGACTACCACACGCCTCTGGACATGGCGGCCACCAAGGACCACATGGACTGCGTGCGCTACCTGGACTCCATCGCCGCCAAGCAGACGGCCGTCAACCCCAAGCTGGTGTCCAAGCTGAAGAAACGAGCCTTCCGGGATGCCGAGCAGCGCATCAGGGACTGTGCCAAGCTGCAGCACAAGCACCACCTCCGCATGGAGCGGCAGTTCCACAGGGAGGCCACCGAGGCCGCCTCCGTCTCGGACGCCATGAGCTTCTCCAGTTACGCCAGCAGCACCTTCAGCCGCAAGCAGCACCACTTCAACACTGCCACCAGCATGCCATACTCACAGGTCCGCCTCAGTCTCCTATAGTGGGCATCGGTCAGACAAGCGCTCAGTGCAGAGTGTAGTTGATGGTCTGGTGTGCTTTTGTGGCGTTAGATGGTGTTGAGGGGTAGTGTAGTAGTGTTGGTGTTGTGAGATTGTGGTGTTGATGCTGGTGTTGGGGTATCTGTTGCTCCATTTGTAGTGTTGGGGTTGTGGTGTTTATTGCTGGGGTGGGCGATTAATTTTGAGGAACTGGAATGGACTAATATACTTAACTCAGTTCTCAGTTCTGCATACAGTACATATAATATTGCTTAATAAAAAATCTAAATCTCTGCACTTTGCATAAATCTTTCTTTTTTTTAACAGTAGCTGACATATTTAAGGGTTAAGCAGTAACTTCTTGAAAGCTGTCCAACACAGTCGCTGACACATTTGAGTAAAGGCGCATAAGCAAACTTACTGGACAGATGGGTTTACAAAACAAAAACCAAACAGTTTTAAGTAAAGCAGTCATAGTTACGCGTTTACTTTTGACTTCTAATTTACAACGATCTCATGTGGGCCGGTCAGAGCTGATCAGGGGGTCAGACGTGGCCCGCAGGCTCTACAGTGTCTGGTCTGGTGTGGTGAGCTTGTGGTGTTGATGCTCTTGGCGGGTCTTGTTCCAGGCTACCCTCCATGCCACAGCCAGAGGAAAAACAAAGATTCAGAAGAAGCTGGAGAAGAAGAAGCATGGAGACGGGACCTTCAAGATCTACGAGGACGGACGGAAGAGCGTGCGTTCCCTCTCAGGCCTGCAGCTGGGCAACGACGTCATGTTCCTGAAGCAGGGCACCTACGTGAACCCCAGGGACCGCAGCCGGCGCAACATCCGCGACATGTTCCCCCGGGACACCGAGGACGCCGTCTCGCGCGCCATCAGTGAGCCAGACCTACAAGGGCCGGACGTGGACTACTCCGAGGTCAGCACAGACTCGGGCCACGACTCGCTCTTCAATCGGCCTGGCCTTGGCACCATGGTCTTCCGGAGGAACTATGTGAGCGGGGGCCTTTTCGGCATCGGCGCCCGAGATGACGGCAGCGTGGCAGGCAGTGGGCGTGCGCCCAAGGTGCGCCTGCGGAGCCGCCTGCAGCGTTCACCCAGCTTGGACGAGGACAGCATCGGCAGTGCCCACAGTCTCCAGGAGAGGAACATCCAGGAGCTTCCCTGGGAAGAGGTGGAACTCGGCCTGGACGACGACGACGAGCCGGAGAGCAGCCCTCTGGAGGTGTTCCTGGCCACACTGAGCATGAGTGAGTTTATTTCTATCTTCAAGAGAGAGAAGATTGACCTGGAAGCATTGCTGCTGTGCTCCGACGACGACCTCAAAGGGATTCATATTCCTCTGGGGCCTCGCAAGAAGATTATGGATGCATGCAAGAGACGACTGGAGACCATTGAGGAACCCGACAACATAGAGGACACTCAGTTGTAAGTTGCACACTGTACCCTGGTCATCTAAATCTATACAAAGAGCATGTACCTTTAAGGGATTATGTGTTATGGTGCTGATTACGGCCTGACTGATACATTGTTTGGCTGATAAAATAGGCTGGCATTAAACTTCTATGGAATTATTAATATATGCAAAAATAGCAGTTATGAGTCACAGATAGTCGATTGTAAGTGTTTTGGGTTCTTTTGTAAGTGTTTTGGGTGCTAATAACCATCGTGTACATACGTATTATTAAGTATGTAAGCATTATTATGATTATTTTATATAGAAAATGTTTTGGGAGGCTGTTTTGAACAGTAACCAAACATCCTGTCAGGTGCTGTGGGGTGCTAATACCTCCCTTGGTAAATGCAGTTTTATTATATGAAACCTACATAAAGGAGTTTTTTATTTTTTTAAGGTTACCACAACTTTGTGATTGTAATTAATAAAAGGACTGGGAAATGGTTAAAATCATATCTGACAGTTGACAAACATTAGTCATTTTAACTAATACTACTGGAGACTGTTTATTTTTTTTATTTATTATGTTTGTTGGCTGAAAACTAACAAGGTCTTTATGAGTGATGTCCTATAAACAAAGAGATTTTCTCAGTATGGTCCTTTTTTGTTTATCATATGATGTTCAAGTGTTTCATTAATGTTTTTCTTTCTTTTTACAGATAATAATGTAAAGATCTTTGTCACCTATCCTGTGCATCTACACATACAAGGTGCATCTCCGTGCATGTGGACTCCCTGGCGGACTCACTGAAGGAAGCTCAGGGCTAAACCTTCACCACAGGAATAAGTCTAAACACCTGGCAGATGATGTTACCTCCTCTCCTGTGGAAGCAGCAATCGTGCTGAAGTTCCATGGTTGCCATAAGTATGTGTGGGCAGGTGCTCCCAGGAGCTCTGGCATAGACATTCCCAGTCAGACTCTCAGCTCGGTACACGTGCCCCTGTGGGACATGAGGCTAAAGGCCTGTGTTCCCAACATGCATGCACATGCATTGAAAACATAATTTCAGGCATGACATATATGTACAAAGTTCAATGTTTTTTATGACATGGACTTTTCGGTATAAACAATTTTGAAATGTTAGTTTTGCAGAATATGGGGCATGTTTTGTAGACCTTGCATTACAAAGCTGAGGAACTTTTATGATGCCAAGGTTATGTCAACCCCCCCGCCAGCACTGCTGACCGCCAATGGAAAACGTAGCAGTTGTGGGTGCTTTTGCTGCTCAGTTAATATCTGTAATAGAACAGCACAGTTCATTCTGACCTCTGTCAGTTTGTTTACATGTGTCAAGCCATATGTAATTTTAAGACTTGAGACATGAATTTTATTATTGTAATGTTTTTTTTTATTTATTTTTTGATGAAACATCTTACTCTGCTGAGTATCTTTGGTTTTCATTTATGCCATAGAACTGCAGAAACACATTTTCATTCTACAGCCTATTCATGCTCCATAACTCATATAGTTAGAAATTGAGTATACCTGTTGGTTTTATTTCACTGTACCCAGTCAGTGCTCACTACTAACTTTTATACTTTTAGTAAGTGTTTTTTATATGTCATAAAAATTAGAGAACATAAAGATACCTTCCACTGTAAATCTTTATCATGTTCATGATTCACTCAACACAATAAACTGATATTGCAGCTAGATTTGTGAAGGGTTTTCACCTGTCTCACTTTTACAGGTTGTTTTTATTTTTCAACAGTATAAAACTATAAAAAATGACAATGACTTGGTATCATTATTACAAAATCCTCTTGAAAGCCTGGCCAAAGGAAGTGATTTGAAATCATATGTCCTCACATCAGCAGACTACAATACAATGCAATACTACAATACAATTCTTCAGTACAATACAATACTGACACTGAAGCTTTCAAAAGTTAAATAAAGTTTTCCCAGACACCTTGTAACTCTTTTAAGCCTCACAAACCTGGTTGTACAGGCCGTTCTATAACTATAACCTTCACCTTCATGGTCTGCTCCTTGGATGCACACAATGGTTCAACCAAAAAACAGCAAACGTCCAGAGAGTTAACACCAACAGTGTTATGAAGTGATATGAGTTCAGTGTTAAATAAAATGAATAACAAATGACAGTGTTTATATGATTTTAGTGTTAATAAACATCTACAGTGCTGGGTGTGCACTATTAAAACCTAAAAGCGTTATAAATGTATAAAAGTATAAAAGTTAAGAAACACCTACAGTGTCTACACGAGGTGAGCAAAACACCCATCAGAGTTTATATGGGATCAGTGTTAATTATGATCTAGCTACTTTGTTTAAGCAGAAGTAGCTGTGCTCATATAAATGTAGTAGATGTTAATTAACACTGGTTTCTGTGCACAATTTGCTATATTCTGTGTTAATCTTCTAAGGTTTCCCTTGATTGGTCAGTTAAGTCATGGTCTCTGCTCCAACAGTTAATGTCTTTTTCTGCCATACTGCAACTGTAGACAGTGCAGTCAACTTTGGGAAGGCACAGTGACAACAACCACCATGTTAGACTTACATAGCACCTTTCACATACCAAAAGCCATTTTACAATTTCAAAGCTTCACAGACAAAAAAGACCCTTACCAGATATAATGAATTAAAGAGGGTGTGAAAGTATAAGTAGAAAGGGTTTAAAGCTTGTCTGTAGGTAGGGGCAGTGATACTAACAGACCTACCATCCACACTGGATGCCCTGCACCTGGGGACAGCTAGCAGACCAGAATCAGAAAACAGAGTCTATCAGACGGGCTTATGGGAATTGTAGTTCAGTAGGTAGCAAGGCCATTCAGATACTGCTGGGCAATTGAAACAATCTCGATTTGAATCATGATAAATCGTTCCTCGATAATGATAAGCTTTGGGCAATATAATTAAATAAAACAGAAACATGAAGATGTAGGAAACCTCACGTCCATCGTATGGAAGTGGTCTGGATATCTTTAGTCTGATCAAGCACACAATTAAGTCCAAAATAGAACATATGCCGACGTGCACTGCAAAGTCTGGAAACACTACTAATTTGTTTTGCCATTTGAAAAAATACCATCCATCCAGTCGACTGCACAGAAAGTGTAAAAGCACATAGAGGTGTTGTTAGCCAGCTGCTACACACTGGCACTGTTCAGCAGGGGCATTTCTCCTATAATGTGACTTCTACCCCATATGATAAGAAATGCCCTAACAGTGTTTTCATGACTCAGGACACAAATAACAGAATTTCTTAATTTAGCCCAATTGGTAAAAGTCAAGTTTTCATTATTTGGGCATGGTAATCAAAATGTAAATTGAATCTTTCATTGTGGATTTGAGTAATTTGCATATTCTGTGCATGTATGTATTCAGTCTGCCTTTTATTTAGAAAGATATTCTTTAAAATATTTTTTGAAAAGATATTCAGGGTGGGACCTCAAAATCCGGCATTCTGGTGCACTTTGGGTTGACAAATATATGATTTATGAAATAAATGGTTATGGCAGTTGGCCTAACCTGACATCCCTAGCAGATTACGCCGCAGATATTTGTCTATAAACATATTCATGATCTCGACTTGTATCTTTTAAGAAGACAACATGCAACACTCAACAGGCCTAAAAAGATCCCTGGTGTCCTATCCTGTCCTGCGCTTTTGCTACTTCATTACGAAGGCTGCTGGTGGCTAATGCATCATCTAGCATAGCTGCACAGTCGTGATGTCATCGTCAGTTGCTGGTCAGCAGAATTTGCCTTCGAAAAGTATAAGTAAAGTTAAGCAATACATACTGTTATATGAACTTACCAGGGAAGGCTGAAGGCTACTAATGAACACCTAATTTTGTAATGACTAACAAATAAAACCGATTGCTAAAAGTAGCTAAAAACTCATGTTGACCATACACAGTTGACCAATCAGACGAGTGTGCTGCTGCACTGTATCTGTAAAACTGAAACAGTATAAATCACAGGAGATCGCGAGCTTGTGTGGCCTTGCAGTTTTCTTACTTTACAACCAGTAAGTGTAAAACGTTCAAATGAAGCTCTTTATAGACTTCATTACTTTACCAATATATTAGCCGAGCGCGGAGGAATCGCGTTCACCTGAAGAAACTGCTGCAGAATTTTGAATATACTGGAGACAGCGAAGAAAAATGAGGTGATCAGAAATGCATATGATGCAGGACTGTGGAGAAAGATCAGTACAGGACAGAATTACCTCTATACCATCTAAGGGTTAAACTGTGAAAAATGTGTCATCAGTGACAGTAATAGCTTGTAAACTTGTGAAAGATGCTCAGCTGAGATTAACCTTATGGTTTACAATGACAAGTGCCACTTTGGGTAATACATTTAGTCACTCAAATATCTCTTTCAGGTATGGAGATTTGTTGGGCAACACTAAAGTTAGAGGGGTTTATTGCCATATTTCCTTAAAGATTAGCTCATTTCTCTGATAGTGTGTGTGCGCAGTAAAACTCTTATTATTCTTGCTAGTGGAAACGGACTACTTGAAATACCCAAATGTGTTCATCTCACAACATAGTCTCATATGAAACACTACAAATACAAATGTAATGTATATATATATTCTCATTGGTGTTTTCTTGGAGTTGCTCTCTTAATGGAGCAGCTATTTAGCCATTTCATGTACTTTTATGAAGGGTCCCCTAACTTTATTATGGCACATAATGTAATCTTGCCCTTAAATGAATCATGTGTGAGTTCAAAGGTCAAACACAGGTGTCAACACTGAGGTCCTACAGTACTATTTGTTAAACTATATTGAAGAAAACAGTCCTGCCAACCAACTGTTTGAAATAACAACCTGACAAATAAAGCATATTAATCACACAGCTGGACAAATAAATCATACATGCCCAGTGAAGGCAGAAAACAGACTGACATGTTCCTTCAGCAATTCTGACTGACACTGATTCTGAAAACTTTTGACATTCATAACTACAGTTTTCCATCTTTTCTATCTTAAAAAGTCATTTGCTCTCTAGATACAGTCAAGGATAATACATAAGGAAATGCCTGAACGTCAGACTTTAACCACTAGATGTCACAAATGAGCTATATTTTCCAAAAGGTGTTTTCATTACTCTCTCCAACTGACAATGTAGGTATACAGATTGTATTCAGATTAGATGTACTACAAAGCTGAGAACTGAAATCTTACTCTCAATAATGATGCCATCTGGTTAACTGCCACATTTACATATGTTAAAATGTACAAATTAATAATAATACAGTGCCATTACAAACTAGACACAGATTAACTGTACTTTTTTAGTACTTCATGTGTATATGTTAAAAACAAAACATCAGTGGTGTCTGACCTTTGACCCTTGACCTTAACATTTTAAAATGATAATACTATTAATACTACACTCACATGGAAGCTCTTGATCCAGCATGGATGTCGTCCCAAGATGGGCCCACTGTGTCTCTGCATGCAGGATCCGTTCTGCTGTCCCTGCTCTGGGGTTGAGTCGTGCGCTCTAACAGCAGGATCCGTCCTGCTGTCCCTGCTGTGGGGTTGAGTCGTGCGCTCTAACAGCAGGATCCGTCCTGTTCGCCCTGCTGTGGGGTTGAGTCGTGCGCTCTAACAGCAGGATCCGTCCTGCTGCTCTGGGGTTGAGTCTGGGGTTGAGTCGTGCGCTCTAACAGCAGGATCCGTCCTGTTCGCCCTGGATCCGTCCTGTTCGCCCTGCTGGTGGGGTTGAGTCGTGCGCTCTAACAGCAGGATCCGTCCTGTTCGCCCTGCTGTGGGGTTGAGTCGTGCGCTCTAACAGCAGGATCCGTCCTGTTCGCCCTGCTGTGGGGTTGAGTCGTGCGCTCTAACAGCAGGATCCGTCCTGTTCGCCCTGCTGTGGGGTTGAGTGAGTCGTGCGCTCTAACAGCAGGATCCTGCTGTGGGGGTTGAGTCGTGCGCTCTAACAGCAGGATCCGTCCTGCTGTCCCTGCTGTGGGGTTGAGTCGTGCGCTCTAACAGCAGGATCCGTCCTGTTCGCCCTGCTGTGGGGTTGAGCAGGATCCGTCCCTGTTAAGCCCTGCTGTGGGGTTGAGTCGCTCTAACAGCAGGATCCGTCCTGCTGTGGGGTTGAGTCCAGCAGGATCCCTGCTCTGGGGTTGAGTCGTGCGCTCTAACAGCAGGGATCCGTCCTGTTCGCCCTGCTGTGGGGTTGAGTCGTGCGCTCTAACAGCAGGATCCGTCCTGTTCGCCCTGCTGTGGGGTTGAGTCGTGCGCTCTAACAGCAGGATCCGTCCTGTTCGCCCTGCTCTGAGGGCTGACTGGTGCACTTTACCACCAGGCTGGGTAGAGAGAGAGGCCCCATGCATAGCTGCACGTCAGGACCTACAGGAAACGCTGTGTCAGGCATCTCCCTGTCACTGGGAGTAAATATCCGGACATGTGTTCCCCCCCCATGTCTAATTAGCTCCCACTGATAAGGCAGCTGTTGTCCACTGGGGATTCAATACTGGTTAAGTGATGCAGAACAAGAAGCAGCACAGTTAACAAGCATCCATTATATACAGAAGATGTATTTTCGCAGCCGATATGCACTTTTAGAGACATATACTGATGTCACCAAAAATCATCAGAAATACACCAAAAAAATAAGAAAATAACCTGACAAAGTAAAAAAGATTCTGAACATGAAGTTTGAGGAAACTGAGAAAGTATAGTGACTGTTCTGAGCTCTGTCAGTAAGCTGTTTCTTCATCAAAACATTTAACTTCAAGTGTGCAATTGTGCAATACAACAACTACAACTGCACTTGCAAGTGCACTCATACTTTGCCCACTAGGTGGCACTGTCACTGGCGCACCACAGACTAAGCAGAAGATTGTGGAAAAGATGTATCTAAGAAACAGAATTCGTTTAGGCTTTATCTATATGTCTATAGTGAATTTAAAGTTTGGATTTCAAAATGTATAAAAACGACTATTCATAAATGGTGTTGAGAAGAGCACGCTTTATTGTATAGGATTCTTTGTGTAACCCACGTTTAGTTTGTTACTGCTAAAACAACGTGCATTTTAAGAGGGTTGCTGTTCTACTAACGTAATTGATTGTTTATCTAGTAAATGTGTTCCGCTGACACTTGATACTTTAAAGGGATTCAGTGTTAGAAAGAAGGTTCTTATTAGACTGGTTAGGCTGTGGTTGGACATGGAAGCACTATACATTTTGGCATGTTTATCAGCTGGTGTCGGCAAATCATTACGTATTACGTTATGAATTTCTACAGTTAATAAAAGGTGCTAGTGCTAGGAGATATCACTGACAAACACAGTTTCACAAAAAAGTTCACAAAACAACAATAACAACAAAGTTATTCACTCAAAGTGACAACCCTTATTTGGAGTGACTTAATGGACGGACGCATACACTAAGAGTGAGATTTATTGAGGGCAAATCCAAAATTAGAGTCGACCGTATGGTCTAGGGTCAGACAACCAAGACGAAAGAATCCAGAGTACATTATAAATTTGGCGCTGGGCCACCCAATGGAGGAAGTGAGTCTTGGTCCTCCCAAGGTTTCTTCCTAAACCCCGCCTAGGGAGTTCTGCCTTGCCACTGTCGCCCCTGGCTTGCTCATTAGGGACGTGGACCCATGCGCTTGCTTTGTGGAGTGTTGTTAAAAGTGCTATATAAATCACTCTAACTTTGACTGTTGACTTCGACAAAGTCATAAAACAAAAAACATAAAACCAATCCAAAAAATAAATGAACAGTTTAACACACAAAATGCAACTTAGAACAAGTTATAAACAAGAAACAACGAACACAGGCTGAGGACACGTGAATACAGGTAGGACAAATGACCAGCCATACGAAAACGCAAAAATAAATGCACAGACTGATTAGATCATCACAAGAAACGGCTGATAACAACGAGATAAAAACCAAACGAGAAGAACTGATACTGTGTAAGAGGCAGCAAAGCACAGATATAAGACAAGGTTACCATGGAAACACAGACGCCAGAGAGGAGCCAACCATAACACAGCCATTTACAAAACTATTCATTTTATTTTATTCATATTAATTAAAAAATAATTTAATCATATATTATAATAAAGTATAATGTAATATTTATATGATACTACTGTATATATTATGTATGTGTATACTGTTTTGCGTGTGTCCACAAAAAGTTATAATTAGTTTTTTTGACCAGCATCTTTACTAATGTTATTAATAATATATAATGTTAACATCTGCGGTGTAACGGTAGCTTCAAGCGTTTTTTCTGATACTGTATCAACAGGCTCCTTGCTGCTAGGTGTTGGTAATAAGAGCTTGCTAGTCCCAGCCTGTGTTTCCTAATACTGGTAGTACTGGTTGACACTCATACTGTGTCACTGTCACTGACTCATGTGTTCTCACCTTTAGAGCCCAATTATTCAGCATTAACAAAACGTAGACTAGAATGAACTAACAGAAATGTTATGTCTGGCATTATGTCTGGTATTATACGTTTCTTCTGCTGGACTAGTAGAGAGAATGGGAGCAGTAGGTCGTCACGTGGTGCATCTTGGGTAATGTCATTTACATAGGTCATTATGTGTCGTGTATGACATGGGAAGGTTGGGAAAGACCACAGGGAGCTTGTGAGAAGTGCTGCTATGCAAGACAATGTAGGCGTGTCAGTGTTTAACACCCACCTCCAACCACCTCCACCCAAAGTAGTGACGTATTTCTCAGTTTGAAGGAAATCCAGATGTTTTGGGTAGCAGAATGAATTTGCCCCACATCCACACTGACTACATCCTCCTCAGCAGACCCACGTCAGAAACAAACATAACATTAGTTATAGGTACATAGGTTGCTACTGTAATAAGTGCAATTTCCCCCTGGGATCAATAAAGTATTTGTGATTCTGATTCTGATTAGTGACGTCCCTGTGAGCACTGCTAGCTGTTGCTTTCTGGAGAAAATAACTCATCTATACATTTATAATACTGCAACCATTTGCAATGAAGGTTGTGCTTATTTCACCATTTGGAATTACAATCATCTGCAGCATCTAAGTTTCTTTAAAAGGATTGTGAACAATATCAGAATGTTTCCAACCTCTGCATTCACCGATATAAACCGACATGCACGCAGTACAGCGCCCTACAGAGTAACACTTACGCAGTACAGAACCCTATGGAACAGGAGGTAGCTATGAGAAAGTTGAGAAAAAATCCTCAATATTCCCAAAATGGTTTATTCATTTATACATACATGTGTAGGCCTATATAGGAATGTGTGAAATAAAAATACATTGTAAAATCTGACAAGTAAAATCAACTTCAAATGTTTAAGCAAACTGATTGCCTTAAACAAGTTAAGTTCATTTTACTCAAACATTTGGTAATCGAATCATTTACAATACTGAGTATGGGCATCACAAACATTTGCTCTTCAAACGTATTTTGTTGAATTTAAAATGGTTGCGCAATAGACCTTAAAATGAGCTATGCAATGGTAATTAAGGAAGAGTCTGCATTATCTTTTCACCATTCTTCTTTAACAAGCTGAAGCGTGTTTATTACAGGGACAGACACGCATGGGGAGGGGAGATCATTCCTCTCCATAAACAAACGAGTCAGGAGCCAAGTACCTGCATGACCTGTACGTCCAAACAAATACAGGCCTTATATTTAAAACATGACGTTTGAAATAGCAATTTCAATAATGTGTTTACTGAGACTTGTAAACATCTGTGTTTGTTTATGAGGGAGTGAGTGTCGACCTTGCAGGGCTGGAGGTGATGGGTTTTTCTGAAGTGCTTGTTCCCATGTTGTGCTATTTTACTTGTTTGTGTTTTAAGTCAAATTCATTTTAGGTAATGGGATAAAACTAAGCACCATAATGTGAAATCAAATATTGAGCATTAAGATCTTGTTGAAAAGCTCTTTTACAGTTAATATGTGTAGGCTCAGAACAAACACATAACAAATCAACGATTTAATGAATCATATTCATACAGACCTTCAGATAAAATATTGTGGGATATGCAGTTTAATAATGGCAAAGTTATATGGGAGTAACACTAAAACTGGAATTTGAAAAACAATCCACTGTATATGAAAGTTTCACAAACGTTTTTGACTGTGTATGTCAGCTTTTGTCTTTTATTAAGCAACATTTTGCTGTTCGTGCAGTAATATAAACAAGGAAGAAGTGATAAGGAAACAACACTGAATTGAGGCCACTACCGGTGTTGGGAGGCCTCAGTGCTTTCACTGCTACTCCTGCTATTATGTAACACCCTCTAATATTACTCCTCCCTCTTCTCAGGAGTCCCGACAGGAGCACCAAGCATACGTTTACACTAGGTGTGGCTTCATACAAGTCAAAGAGCTACACATACCAGTCTTTCAGTAGGAGAAGCAAGCGGGGGAAGGGAACAAGGTATCGCTGAAAGAACAGGAAATGCAGCCTAGTCCACTTATTTTGACATTTGTTGGGGACTTCAGCACTACTGAAACCCTGTAGGAGACTCAGTACGGAGGAAGTTACCTGAGCAGTCAGCAGTCAGCTCTTGGCCAGCCATGGAAAACGACCATGGAGAAGGTTGTGGAGAAGGACACAAGCTAGTGAAAGACACAGCAGCTACAGAGACTCAGAGCGACGACAATGGCGCCGTGGAGACTTGCGAAGGAGCCTCTCCACGCTCCGCCGGCCTGCAGTCGGGGGTGGAGGTGATGTGCGACTCCTGCATGGAGAAGCCCCAACAAGCATCCAAATCCTGCCTCACCTGCCAGGTGTCCTACTGTGAGGAGCACCTCCGGCCACACCTGGAGAACAGCAAGTTCCAGAGCCACCAGCTCGTGGAGCCGCAGCTGGACACAGAGCTGCGTGTGTGTGAGTGCCACCGTCTCGCCCTGCAGCTCTACTGCACCACGGACGGCTGCTGCATCTGCCCCGGCTGCCTGACAGAGGGGCACAAGGACCACACTGTCTGTGAAGTAGCGGAGGCACGCAAAAACATAGAGGTGTGTGTGTGTGTGTGTGTGTGTGTGTGTGTGTGTGTGTGTGTGTGTGTGTGTGTGTGTGTGTGTGTGTGTGTGTGTGTGTGTGTGTGTGTGTGTGTGTGTGTGTGTGTGTGTGTGTGTGTGTGTGTGTGTGTGTGTGTGTGTGTGTGTGTGTGTGTGTGTGTGTGTGTGTGTGTGTGTGTGTGTGTGTGTGTGTGTGTGTGTGTGTGTGTGTGTGTGTGTGTGTGTGTGTGTGTGTGTGTGTGTGTGTGTGTGTGTGTGTGTGTGTGTGTGTGTGTGTGTGTGTGTGTGTGTGTGTGTGTGTGTGTGTGTGTGTATCAATTTCTTCATAAAACAAAAAAGTTAAAATGGCCTTTAAGTACTCTGTAAGTTAGTGTATTTGTTAAGTACTATGTAAGCTAGTGTATTTGTTAAGTACTCTGTAAGTTAGTGTATTTGTTAAGGACTCTGTAAGCTAGTATATTTGTTAAGGACTCTGTAAGCTAATGTATTTGATAAATCTGTTTGGTCCTCAAACAGAAAGCTTTAATAGAAGAATATATTGGTCAAATGTCATTTTGTATATTTTGAATACCAAGCGGCTGGTCGATCTCTAGCTGACCTCTTATTTCCGAGTTCGCATTTCAGAGTTAGCGTTTCAGAGTTAGCATTTCAGAATTAGCGTTTTCCCTCTCATAAAGTACTATTATTGGTAAGATAAGACAGATCTGGCTCTCTGATGTGTATTTGTGTGTGTGTGTGTGTGTGTGTGATCATTTGAAGGGAGAGCTGCAGGACAAACAAAAGGGAATGATGAAGACTTTAACGGCAGCAGAGGAGGCCATACAAAAGCTCCAGACCAACACTGCATCCATAGAGGTGAGGCTCCTCTGCACTACTGATTCATAGCCTCAACCAATCACAGTCATCTGTGAGGTCACCAGCTAGCTATAAGATGCCTATTGGCCAACTCCAGACTTGTCTTTTTGACAATAGTTAATAGTCATATGCCTAAAATGGAAAACCCAATCAAGCAACCGGCTAGAAAAAGAGGATTACATCAGCTTTATAGAAGATCCCTCTTTTGATTCTGCTCAGAGTTCGGCAGATGGCGTGCGCATGGTGATTGATCAGCAGATGTCGTTACTGCGAGCGGCGGTGGAGGACGCCACTAGGAGCTCCCTGGAAATTCTGGACGGGGAGCTCAAGCAAGTCCTGAGTCAGGCCAAGAGCGTCACCACCCATCTGGAGCAGAAGACTGGTGAACTGAAGAAGACTATGATGCAAGGGGAGCGATTGGCCAGGAAGAACAATGATGTTGATTTTTTACAGGTCAGTCTGAAATACTACAGCTAGGTGCATGAAACATTTTGAGGTTTCCAAAAAGCAGTCATGACAATCATCAAATCGCCTGGTCAGCAAGTCAAATAATTCTGAATAGCTCCTACTGTCTATCATTCACTGTTTGATACTTCAGTTTGTTAAGTCTAGAACAGAACATTATGCAAAACTGATGCAGTCTGAGCTGTTAAACATCCACAGTGTTTACTAGCGATAGCATACGTTGATCGTACAGAGAAAGCAAGAGTACTGTAACTACGGAATACGTTTGGATACAGTTTAGAATCAGGTCATGAACCATTTCACAACATTTAATGACAACCTGAGATGTTCAAGACCAAGACATATATGAACTAAATAAAACAGTAGTGACCTGAAGACTGCTTCTGCTGATCTGACTGCAGGAGTTTGCGGAGTGGAGGAAGGCCTCAACAGATGTCCAGTTACCCAGTGTTCACATCAGCCTCAAAGACCGCCTGACTGTGTTCAGCACCTTCATGATCCAGTCAACTCAGGACACGTGTGATCATCTGAAGTCTACTTACAGTGTTCAACTCAGGGAACTCTGCAAAAGCGGTAAATGCATAAGCAAAGGAATTCTGTTCATATCCCATGGAATTCCTAGGTAACCTCTGCCTTTCAATCACCTATCAACCATAGGTATGAAGACGATGGTCCAGCCAAGCTCTCCAACCAAGCTACAAGCCTCTGGCCCTGATCCTGCCTTCAGGGACGACTTCCTTACCTGTAAGCCAATAACTGATTAGCTGCACTGATACCTTTTAAAAAAGCAGAATATTCCATAAATTATGATGAAAATAGAAAATTGTTAATAAAAAATGTTCGAATTGTTAGAATTTTGAATAAAAAAATATTCAGATATTTCTCATGAGGAAATATCATGTGCATTTTGACCTATCATCTTTAAGACAATTTATATACAGATAGTCTTACTCCATTAGAAGATTCAAGGTTTGTTTTCAAGCACTGTTATTTGTGATCGTCATTTGTGCTAATATTATTTGCAGATGCAACCAATCTAAGCTTCGATCCCGATTCTACACACAAGTTCCTGAGGCTCACCGAGGACAACCGGAAAGCTACTAATACAACTCCATGGCAACACAGTTACCCAGACACGGCGGAGCGCTTCGAGCACTGGCGCCAGGTCATGACCTCTGAGAGCCTCTACTTGGGCCGACATTACTTAGAGGTAGAGCTGAGTGGTGAGGGGACGTACGTTGGCCTCACCTACAAAAGCATCAACCGCAAAGGGGAGGAACAATCCTGCTGCGTCACAGGGAATGGCTTCTCGTGGTGCCTCGGCAGAGAAAGTCATGGCTACTCCGCATGGCACTGTGACGAGGAAACCACTCTGGAGGTGACGGAGTTCCCCAAGATCGGCTGCTATGTTGACTATGAGAAAGGTCTGCTGGCCTTCTATGGCATAAATGGCACCATGAATCTTCTTCATAAATATAGTGCTCACTTTCTAGAGCCATTGTACCCTGTGTTCTGGCTCTCCAAGAAGGACAATATGGTTGTTCTAGTTAAGCCAGGCGATTAGAAATTTCACATTTTTTTTTAATTAATAGATTATAAGGAGAATTTGCTTTAAGAGCAAATTAATTTTTAACTAGAACTAACAAGTATTGTGTATACATTACTGTGTCATGTGTCATGTATACATTTGCAACCTCATTTTAAATTTTATTTCCTAAATTTTTCAAAATCTACATTGTTTTTATAAATCACATGCTGTTCTCATCAAATAAAATATTACATTATGTTGACATAACATCACAGAGATAAATTAATGTGCATTCATAACTGTTTTGTTTACCATGTCAACAACTAAAGTCATGCTTTCAATAAACTATTTCAGAGGTGATTATTCTATAATCATAAAACAGGTAGAAACATTCTGTACAGTTCATGCACTGAAATCAGTTTCGTCATACGCAGGATTTATGAAATGCACACCTGACTGTGTTAAAGTAATGGTGTTCAGACTTTCTTCTCCATACAGCCCAGGTATGTCGGGAATTGTGTTTTTCTCAAACATGGGATTGTCAAAGCCGTGGTCTATGGGCCCACCCTCTTCTCCAACCTCACCATCCTTCCTCCATCTTCTGAGAGAGTGCAAACGTGGCATGCTGAGCTTGCCTTGCCGGAACAGAACCACCACGAGGACGACGAAAGCCAGCACGACCAAAGTGCCGAGCACACCTCCCGCCACATTCCCAGCCAGCGCTGACGACACGTCACTACTACTTGCTCCTGAAGAGGCATGGAATTCTGCACTGTCGATGCCCAGCTCAGAGCCGTGGGCGCTGGCATCTTTCACCACTTCACGTGCAAAACCCTCCGTCAAAGCTTCAGGTCCTGGACCTGCGTTCTGGTCCAGGACAACCACCTGGATCTCATGTGTGGTCTCATAAGGAACGACCCCCAGGAGTCTGTGTGTTTTTGACACCTTGGACAAAGACATCTGAAGGGACCTGTACTTGGGTAGGCTGAGGAAGCGATCCTGCAGATGCTGGCGATATGACTCGAGGTTGAAGCTGGCAGAGAACTGAACGGTCACGATGGCACCACAGACTTCGCAGCAGTGGCCCGACGGACGCAGGGGCTTCCTGCAGTCTGGCTGGGGACACTGTACGTGCACACAGATCTCATCGTGGTTGGCTGAGTTTCTACACAGGCATCCAGTGGGGTCATTGCAGCCTGACCCATCAACTCTGAGCACGGAGGATCCATGGAACTGGAGTTTACCCAGGCTCGACGCCACATACTGGGAGAAGTCAAAGTTGTTGCTGAATGTCTGCCCTAGAACCGAGACGCTCTTGACAGGAACACTGTCTCCATTCGCCGAAATGTCCACGCGGAAAGACGAGGCATCCCGGAACACTACATCGTCGTGCTGACAAGGAATGCTCTCTTCGTGGACGAAAAAGAGATATGAGCCTTTGTGCAGGTCATCTGCAGACGCAGCCGCCTTCCACAGAGCTGGGTCGAACCACTTCAGAGAGTCATGGTCTTTGAACTGCGTGGTGACACCAGCACCACAGTCAGGATCCTGACCGTCTCTGACGGAAAAACCAGCTCTTGAGGCCAGGATAAACTCTCCATCCATAGGTAGGATCATTCCGGAAAGCGTATGAGTTGCCCCCACGTACACAGCGACTTTGTTCTGAGCTGGAAACACCACTTGATCACTCCCACAGGGCACTGCGCCTTTGTCCCAGTTTGTTGCGTTTTCAAAGTTAGTGTCGGGGATCCACTGTTTGTACAGCGCACGTGCGGAACTGAGAATACAGAGGAAAAGAAAGAGGTCTTGTGTGGCTGCCATCATGAGAGAATGTGAAGCAGGACGCAAGGAAATAGCAGCAGGTGTGACCTTCGACCTCTCGGTAACAATGTGACTATCACATGAAACTCTAAACGTTCTGTTAATGAGAATACGCAACAGCACCTTTTGGCAGTCAAATATTTACCAAAGCTCCAAACATACCACAAAGCCCTGTATGTTCAGAAAACCAGTTTAACCAGTTTAACCAGTCTTTCCTAGAACCACACACCTTGCACACCTGGAAATCAGGAACATCTCTTCACTCTGGTCACTTTTCACTGTATATTTAGCGAATAAGTAACAAAATTTAATATAACAGCATATATAACAGCATGAGGTGGTTCTTGATTAAAACATGAGGTGGTTCTTGATTCCTGATTTTTTTTTAAGTTCGGAATAAATATAAAGATCAACTGTACTTCCACCTTGAACTGTACTAAATGTAATAACATTCACTACCAGTTGAAAGTTGGACACAGCTGACTGAATGAATCTTCTTTATAGTCTTATAGGAATTTAGCTAATGATGCTTAAATTAATGCTTAAATTTGCTTCTAAGGCAAACATAAAAAGTTCGTGTCGATGTGCTATATATGATTTCCCCCCCCCCATAACATTGCATACAGTATATAGTTAAAAGAATAATATTTATGACATTTTAAATGAATTTTAATTGCCTCCTGAAAAAATTATAAATTTTGCCCCTCATCCTACAAGTGCTCAGCATACATGAGAATGTGTTCAGGGCATCTTAGATGCTGCCTCATGAATCCAGACCATCATCCCAAACTGTCATGGGCGGCTCTGAAGAACTTCACAATCTACAGCCATTTATTAAACCATCTATTTTGGTTTAACATAGCATAGCCATGTGTTGTTTCATTATTTTGATACATTCACTGTTTTTCTAAAATGTACTTAGGTAAGATACATAGAGATATAAAAATTGTAGTAAAGTACACAAAAAGGACGTTTCGGACAGAGGTCCTTCATCAGCTGTGCAAGCAAACCTGCACACACTATACATGAGGTCAAATGAATTTAGTGGAAAATTGAATTATGGGGAAATTTCACCTTTAAAAAGCAACATTTAATTTCTATAAAGCTGTTTAGCTTCATTCACCTCCATTCACTTGAGAACTCTCGCGGGCGCCCTCTGGCGTTATTTGATATGACGGGGGGACTATAAAGTGGACATGCTTCTCATAAAGCGAACAAAAGAGCCCTAAAATAGCGAATTAGAAAATCCTTGTATTTAATTTGAAAAACACCACGCCGCAATGTTCTGGGTTAGAAAGCTAGATCGTTTGCTCCTAATAAAATGTTCATTGAAAAACATTTAACGATATGATTTTGGTTTGTTCTTTTTTTGCAAGTTTATAAATGTTTTATAATCAATTAATTTTGTCTGTTTAACAAAGGGTCTAGGACATTTCGTTAATAGTAACGACAGGTTTTCAAGTTGTCCAAAGGGGTCCTTTTGGCAAATCTACGGATACCTTTGTTTACATACACGTCACCAGGAAGTAAAACAAACTTAGAAATGTTGAGACAGGTAAGTTAGAGATGCGCTTCTTAAAATTGGTAGCTAGCTGTTATTTTCAAACACATGCAAGAACTGAGCACCGTTAGTAAAAGATGGGATTTCTTTGTTTCCCATCAAGTTTTAAAGTTTTTTTTCCAGTAACAATTACACTTTTAGCACAGCTGGGAATAGGACATGACCAGCTAATGTGTACGCCAAGTACACTACTCCGTCATATAAAAATACCTTCGCTGTTGTTAAAAGATGCTCTGATAAAGTTTGCTTAAAGTAATAGGGCTGTTGTTGACAGGATTCACAGGGTGACGTGCCGCTCTTCGACGAGGATGACGCTGCACTCAGAAAGAACAGCTCAAAGATCCAGTGAGTCGCCGGGTTTTAAAGATAAAGTGAATACCCTTGTTTGTTTGAGTTACGGCGGTATCCGGCGTAAATGTATCCGGGTCTGCTTTCCAGTCGTTATGGGATATGTGGTCTTCCCTGTGTAATATGAAACGTATCCCTTTACTTCTAGCGGGATCAATTTCAGTATTACTCGAAATACGTCACATGCTTCTTAGATATATTCATTTGAAATATTAGGATATTGACATCCCAGGACATCACTGATTTTCTGTTCTCCCAGACATCCTGTGGCCACTTTCTTCCACCTGTTCTTTCGTATAAGTGCCATCGTCGTGTACTTGCTATGTGAGCTTATTAGCAGCAGTTTCATTGCCTGCATGGTTACCATCATACTCCTCCTCTCCTGTGACTTCTGGACAGTTAAGGTACATCTCTTTGCTCTGAATAACATTTAAAGTTACAGGTGGTACATTGGTGCATATTAAGGATACATTATTCTTGAGCTTTTCATAAATTTGCTGGCGAATGAGATCACACAGACCATTTTCTCAGTCACATTTTACATGTAACATCTTAGTAATAGTGCTGTCACATGTTACATATAGATATTCTCAGGCTAAGCAAAGCCTAACTAGAATTACATAACGTTACATTATGTCATTCTGCTAGTTATAAGTAGTTGTTACATGTTTTAATGTATATGTGCCCTATATCAGAATGTACATGTTACGCCACAGTCTTGTTACATGTTTTAATGTATATGTGCCCTATATCAGAATGTACATGTTACGCCACAGTCTTGTTACATGTTTTAATGTATATGTGCCCTATATCAGAATGTACATGTTACGCCACAGTCATGTTACATGTTTTAATGTATATGTGCCCTATATCAGAATGTACATGTTACGCCACAGTCATGTTACATGTTTTAATGTATATGTGTCCTATATCAGAATGTTACTGGGAGGCTGCTGGTGGGATTGAGGTGGTGGAACCAGGTTGATGACAATGGAAAGAGCCACTGGGTGTTTGAGTCACGAAAGGTGAGTGATGCGTCATCATTTCTGTCCTTTGCAACATATTCTAAAGCTTTTGTTGTGCACAAGATCATTTCCACAGCCAACAGTGAAGACTGAGAACAGCAGCCACACCTGTTCTGCTCAAACGTTTGCTCTGACCCCCCCGACCAAAGATCCAGCTCTCTAGGCACAGCCACTCATTTCACCCTGCTGAGTGATGTTCTCCATCACATAACCATTGGTTTAATGTCCACAGACTGTGTTACACAGCATAAGATGCATTGAGAGAAAAAAGAATGTCAATCTCTTGTTTCCTTATTTAGGAAAGCAGTAAAAAAGTGGCGTCGAGTTCAGAGACGCGCGTCTTCTGGCTGGGTCTGGTCATGTGCCCTGTCTTATGGGTGTTCTTTGTGTTCTCCACTCTCATTTCCTTGAAGATCAAGTGGTTGGTGAGTTTCATAAAGTCAAGATTACACATACATTTCACAAATCTAATGAAAGTTAAACACATGAATGTATTTTTGGGTGCATATGCATTGTGATTTTAGGTGCATATGTACTGTGTTTCAGCCATTTTCCAGCTGCATACTTTGTTTTGTTTTTGTTTTTTGGTTATTTTTCATTTGTTTCTTCTCCAGGCGGTGGTGATTATGGGCCTGGTGTTACAGTGGGCTAACCTCTACGGGTATGTCCGTTGCAAAGTAGGGGGCGGAACCAATCTGAGAACCATGGCAACCAACTATCTCAGCCTTCAGATCTTTAAGCAGGTAGACTAGTTGTTCCATGAGATTTAAATAGTTTGTTTGATGAGGTGGAAGCTTGCTTACTTAATTCAGCAAATATGAACACAAACTGTTTTCACTTTAATTTTTCACAGGCAATGAACAAAGGACCCTAAGGTGTCTACAAATGATCCATAATGATGCTGCTAATGTCCTAACTTATTTTCTAATAATCACAGTCAGTGGGCCTCCCGCCTACTTCCATTCTCCTTTTTTTCCTTCTTCTTTTAGTGACCAAATGAATGTGGGCTTTGACTTTTATTTTGATTTAAGTCTGTTTGTGGTTCTCATCAGTTCTCAGAAATGTATTTTCAAATCCAAGTTGCCAACATATTGTAAAATTAAAAAAAACAATATATTGTTAGATACTTTTGACATTATTTATATATGGGCTTTTGACTGCTGAAAATGTGTATTTTTAGTGGCATTTGATGTTCATTAATTGGTGAAGAGTAGATGAAAGAGATGTAAATAGTATATGGGAATAATCCATTTCTTTTGTTTTTGGAAAATTAAAATTTTGAATGCATTTGATTTAATCCTTCTTGTTTATAAGACGCAATAATAAAAATCTCCACTGGCTGAGTGCAGCATAGCTGACAGTTTTTTCAGCCAACAGGTATTGATGTTGTTCTGTATGAAGTGCCAATCAGCTCTGTTCCTGGGGAATCTTTAGGCTGCCAATTAATTAGAAACCTAAGCTTATACAAGATGGCCACAAGAACAGTGATCTGATAAGTATAGTATTGTGAAATTGGCACCTGTCAAAATGATAAAAGATGAGATTCAGTAGACGCCCACCACACTTTCCTGGTGATGTCTTTTCTTGCTACCACTTTATCTAAAAATCATGACTCAAGTTTTTACAAAACACTTCACAAGTATCACTCATCTCATCTGAGTTTAAAGCAGAAATCAACAAATCTGGATTAGATTATATTATCAGGTTACCACAGACAGATAAACCAGTTTAGTGGGGTGAAAAGCATCGTTTGGATTATTGAAAACCATGGTACTGTCTGGTGCCCATAATTTGGCCATTACATTTCTGTTCTCACAATAACTATATGGAGAGTATATTATAATGCACCTCAAAGGGCTTTAGATGCCATCAGGAGAATAAAATGAACAATTATTGAGGGATTAAATGACCATTAACTATCTGGTTTGGAAGCAGTAGAGCTACCACAGACTTACTGGTTAGCATAGAACACACTGGACATAGAGGGAGACAGCCAGTGGCAGGGAGACAGGCTGGGAGAGGCAGAGAGTGGGAGACAGGCAGGAGGTAAGAGTGTCTGAGTTTGATCATCTTCTAATGCCTGTTCCCCATTGCAGCTACTCATCAGATGTGCTACTTAAGAGTAACGTTTCTACTTCCACACTGCAGAGTATCTCCATCTATCATGCAAACCGAGTATCCTCTCCTGTCTGCTGTCTTTTGTTGCTGACCTCTGCTCTTCCCATAGACCAAGCCTCTCACCTAAACCCCAAACGCTCACTGGAATCAGCCTGATTTTCATGGCCTACGGACCATATGACAGGGTGAGTGCCCGACCCTGGTCCAGACACACACGTTTGATCGGCCAAGTCAAGAACAGGAGTAGAATCACATTGGCCTGACCAATCCTGTAATAAATATGGCTGGCAAACGGATCCTCACTGTGTTTACAGATTTGTACAGATTTTTCTGGTCACTCTTTTACCTCTGGGTGCTAACAGAATGCTCAGGATGATGGCCGCCTTTAGGATGAACTGCACGCACAAAATCCAGGCTCACGCCACCAGGTTTACTTGTTTTGGGAGAAACCAGACCTTGTGTGTTTGAAACGTGTCATATATTTTTGGCATGAGATGTATTTATTTTTCCTTCATTCTAAACATTAAAAATGTTCATGATACCAAACTAGAGAGTTAAAACATTCAGTGCTCAAAACGCAATGAAACTAGAACATATTGACCTTAGAATTACCTCATGACTACAAGATTGGTGAGCTTCAGTCAACATCAGGACCATTTTACATCGGAAGAGGAGGAAATCTGGCTAATTAAATTATTTATAAATATTTAAAAACTATAATTATAAAACAATTCCTGAACAGACCACACTGTGTTTATTTTCATATTGTGCACTTTAGAAGAGGAAGATTAACATAATTAGAGCTGAAACACAAATTTAGATTCCCCAGGGCTTTGAAGGAATGCAATGTTTGCCTTTGCCTTATCTGTTCTGTAGCTGAAACACACTGTGGGTGTCTATGGCAGTCTAGCTCTCTTCTGAGTTTTCCCACAGACCTCCTGAATGTGGTTGGGGAAGCTGGGGTCGACAGTTAATGAGTTTGACAGATTTGTACAAAAAACCTTAAAATTAGTTTAGAACCCTTATCTACATGCTGCTTGTTTGTAAATAGCTTGGATTGCCATTAGTATCCTAAAGAATAGTCTATATGTCCATGTAAATGTGAAATAAGTTTAAATAAATGTGATAATCATTTAGCATATGATATTCATTGATCATTTTCTTACAATAATCCACACTGGAGATTTGTGACTATATTTATGCATTTGTTTTCAACCTGTAATGGTTAAGATAGAAAACAACAGCAGACTCTTCAGCATTGTCTTAAAAGTCCAAATTATTAGTCTTGCAGTATTCTGTTTTGGTGAGACCAAGTACACTTAAACTGTAAATGATGTCCAGACTCAGGTACGTGCAGAAACATATTTTGTCCCAGGACTTTGCGTAGTTGTGCCTTCTCTGCTTCTCCCTTGCTTCCTTGTCCATTTTTTTGACAAAATTGGAAATTTTCTGGACGGACACCTCTGCTGTTGTCAGCTCCATAGAGTTCGTTATGTCCCAGATGGAATCTGTTCAAAGAGAGTAGATGGTATTTACATTTACATTTACATTTATGGCATTTAGCAGAAGCTCTTATCCAGAGCGACTTACAGCTTGGATCTTTATTTGATGTTTACAGGTTATAGTATGCAAATAAAGAGCAGTAAATACTCCAAGTAATTTGCTGAATCTTTTTTTTTGACACAAAGTGGTACCTGATGAAAAATGTTTGATAATATTTTTCAAGACACTTGAAACCACTGAAATAGTGTTGCATTATAAGTTGGTTGCTGACCAGTTAGTCATCCCACCAATGGCCAAATAGGTAAAGCAACGTTTAAAGCATAGGTAGCACTTCTTCACAATATCTAGTGTCAACGTTCACGTTTGCTTGACTCTTTGACTTACAGGCTTTATAAATTTGAGCCTTTTGTGAGAATGTAGGGGAATTTTCAGAGTTGGGTATGTTAAAAGGTCAAAGGTTAAGGGCAGCAGCCCACTCAGTCTCAACTCTGGGTCTTCAAGGTAGCAAACATGCGCTCTGACGACTACGCCAGCTCTGTGACAGACCAGCCAGAACACACATTTCCTCAGTGACGATCTCCGTCACTGTATGGTACTATGAGACAGGAGGTGTCTCATTCCAATTATGTCATCGAACATTTCTTCCAACCTCCTTTTCTCTTGTCAGTGTGGACTCCATAATCTGATTCTGCCCTACCTTCCCCTGAACGATGTATATAACAGGATTTCTGACAATGGAGCAGTATATGCAGGCATATATTCTCTCTTACTCTCTAACAAAACCAAGTCCTCACACCATTACCTGACAATAAGAAAAGAAAAAAAAACAATACAGTTTGTGTGCTCTACTGTATAAAATTCCAGACAGAGACAGGTTACCTTTTGTCCTGCCGTCCTGTCCATCTTTGGGTATGTGTAACCCACGTACCCTCTGGACGCAGAGCTGCCACATGCTACCATTTTTAGCCATCCATGTCAACTTCATGGATATCAGCAGACTCACCACCAGTACAAGCAGGCAGAAGCAAAAGTGGTAATCTAAAAAAAAAAAAAGAAAAGTATCAATTTGTACAACTTTTAGCAAAAACTAAAATAGAAGAGCTAGGGTTAAAGAAGCCCCATTCACAGATCATGTGATCTGTTCATCCCTAAGGCAGCTAGGGTTAAAGAAGCCCCATTCACAGATCATGTGATCTGTTCATCCCTAAGGCAGCTAGGGTTAAAGAAGCCCCATTCACAGATCATGTGATCTGTTCATCCCTAAGGCAGCTAGGGTTAAAGAAGCCCCATTCACAGATCATGTGATCTGTTCATCCCTAAGGCAGCTAGGGTTAAAGAAGCCCCATTCACAGCTGTGAACATGTAAATAGATTTAATGAGCCCCACTCACAGATCAGAGGACTGCAGGGTCCAGCTCCAGGAAGCTGCTTACAAAGCATGAGCAGAAACATGGTGAAGCTGAACACCAGCTTGATCTTGAAAGCGTTGCGTTCGCCATCCAGCGGCAGAGCAAAGCTCACCAGGTCAGCCACCATGATCAGCGCACTGGGCAGGACCAGTGACACCATCACGGTAAATGGGTTGTTGGACAAAATGATCTATGGGAAAGTTCAGTGAGATTTAGGATTAAGCCTTCCAGCAAGACACACATTTACATTAATTCAGGAAACAAGATTGTGTCAAATATGTCTAAAAATGTCAGGGGATTTCAACTCCAAGCAACCAAATAGTATCCAAAATGAAGGGAAAATTGTTTTAGTCATCCCTGTTTTAGATAGTTCAGATGTAGCTATGTAACTCTACGTTTCATCTGATTATACTGAAGTAACATTCATGTATATAAAACTTAAAACTTCTAAAACAATTACAAATATGACATTAGCATAGAACAGAATGTTTACATAGAGGTAGTTAATGGCGTCGCCACGGAGGTCCACTGACTCAGTTTGCCACTGGCCTTGGTCAGGTCCCACCGGTGTTACTGACCCATATAGGAGCTTCAGAGCACAAGCTGAACCAACACAAATAATAATGTCAGTAAGACTACTGATTATACTTTAATGACAATTCTAAAATGTACAGAGGTAATTCTGCATTAGTGTCTATCTAATTACAATATGCAAATAAGAAGACTGTCACAACAATCACAATATGCAACAATGTAATCAGAATATTTTCCTTGTCGTGCAGTACTCAGTGAATGGTTATAAAGATTCTGTACTAATACTATCATATGATACTATACTGGTAAATGGCTTCATGAATACCGCGATGCTATACTGGTAAATGGCTTCATGAATACCGCGATGCTATACTGGTAAATGGCTTCATGAATGCCGCGATGCTATACTGGTAAATGGCTACACAGGTTCTGTGCACTGGTGATGTGAGGAAGACTGGCCTGAAGGTTTGTCAAGGCTTATGTCAAAATCAAACTGCCAGTCCCATGGCCATCATAGACCCACAGAAAACCTCTCTCTCTCTCTCCATCATTTCTTGAGCTAACAACATGCACATTTAAGGGCCCCAAAATACATGATTCTTTTTTTTTACAGGAAGATTAGAATAACGTCCCACTGTCCAGGGGGTAAAGTTCATATCAACGTATCCCAGCGGTGCCTCCAAATGCAAATGCCCTAAATGTGAAGGGTACGTAAGCAGGATAGACAACACAGCCTCTCCTCTCGCGCACATTTAATGAGAGGAGAAGGCAGCTCGTTGGTTTCCCCTTCACAACCCTAAACTCCCCCTGCTGGTGATCTCAGGTATCGTCACTCTACATCCCCACTTGAATCTCAAATACATTACATGTGTCAAATTGGAGCATATATATCTAAAAAGCCTCAAATACATTACACATGAAAGAATGAAAAACATGTAGTTGTTTTTCTGCATTTATATAGCAATCACACTCTGCCAGAGAGCACACACTGCTAAGCATGTTTACAAGGGTTGTGTGTCCAATCTGCCCCTTCTGAAGATCACACTTTTTACCCTACGTGCCCCAAAGTGTTCGGCAAAAAAGCAGCTATTTTATCAATAAATTTAGCTTTTTTATCCTTTAGCTCCTTTCCACTACTTAGGGTGTGAGTTTCAGCTTCTTACAGCTTTGGTTCCATCCGTTGAGGGCCACAGGACACGCATCGGTAACGAAGGGGTAGGTGAAGAGGTTGAGTGTGCACACCACTGTTATATATATAATAATGGCATAGTTCACAGTGCCGTCGCTTTTCACCACGGCATCATTATAAACAGGCTTCACCACCATGTATACACTGCAAAGAAGGGAAGAGATTTGAACCCTGATACTACGTTACCTGTTTTTTCCTAATTCAATCAGTGCCTTTTATTAAACAGTCAGTTTAAAGACAAAATTAGCTAGATGGAAGCCCCATTGTTCATTGATGAACACATGCACTTTTGATACTTTAGATACTTTAGAACAATTTATTCAACAAAGACAACAAAAGCAAACAAACAATAAATAAACAAAGCTAGAGTGAGACTTAAGTTGGTAAATTAAGTTGAAAATATTGTAACGGCTAACTTACGCATTTTCCACAGTCAGATCGGGAGTCCAGATTTTATCAATTGGCAATATAATTTCTGTAAAGTTGTACTTTGTATTTGTCCATGCCAGGTCTGGGTCTGTCCATTCCTGTTAGGAAAAGTACAGCTTATCCTGTGGTGTATGTGTGGAGGTCCTTCATCAACAAATATCAGTGAACAGGCCAAGTTGAACACTTGAAGGATAATGAACACTTACCAAATTGACCTTTATCCGACTTGAGAATTGCGAAGTTTGAGTATCCTAGCAGGATAAATACAGAAAAAACAATTTCGAATTGTTTTCGATTTCGGATTTTTTCCATTTCAAAACTGCAATGCTCACTGATGGTCAGATTAACAGAGAAGACTTACAAAAGAGAGAGTCTGGTATTGGATGGATGTGAGGTTTACTGTGATAAGACAAGCTGAAGACTGTGGAGGGCTAAAGAGTTTTTCTGCAATTAATGTATTAGCTAGACATCGACGCGAGTCACAGTCTGTTGTGGAGCCAGACACAGCCAACACTGCAACCAGACAATGGCATTCATACAAACATGATTTTGTCAGTTATACATTTGTTCAATACCAATATCTGATGAAAGAACAAAATATATTTTCAAAATATTTGGTTTAGTCTGGTATTTTCTTTTTTTAAAGTATTTTCAAAACATTTGAACATAGTGCCTTTTAACGTGAAATTGCATCTAAATCTTAAGTAACAATTTAAGACTCCTTTGTTACATAAAACTACCCTGTGTAGTCAAGTTGACCAACTTACCTATGGGGACAGAAAGGATGAAGAGTGTCTTCAGAATCTTCTTAGAAGGTATCATAGCCCTCTCTACAAACAGAAACAATCTAATACAATCAGATACATTCATTTTTCTCAGTTAAACATTCAGAATATTTTAAATCTACCATTCATTACCCAATTTACACAGCGTTTAGCCAAGCTTAGCTCTCGAAAATGCGATGCGGTTCTTCTGAGACTTCAGAGGGCGTAAATGTCATGGCAGTTTAAAAAGGTGCCCTCATAGCCTTGGCCATGTGTCTGGTGCATGACGTAAATGGCCAGCAAAACGCAAAGCTAAAGCACTCGCTAGCAGACATAAACATGACCACGTGATGTCTATAAGCATTATATGTTTGTATAACGAGTCTGTATTGTCAGTAATACCATTGACATTATTGGTAGTCAAGTGTATTATAGCACATCATTAAATATAATTATCTCTGGCCCATTCAGGACAGAGGAAGCACCACAGTAAATGATATATGGGTGGTCTCATCTAACAGCAGCGAACAATACGGTGATTATGAAGCATGTTTTGACAGCTGGGTAGTGGCCTCACTAAATGTACTTCCTCTCGTGCTTTCGTTGATTTTGCCTTTAACTGATGTTGACATGGACATAGGAGACTGTTTAGCTTACTGACAGTGACATCAGCTTGTATTGCTATCATCATTTTTGATGTTGTAGTTTAAAGATGTGGTATTATAGTATTTTATTATAGTGTTTGGCAATATTTACCATGAGTAATCGAATAGTTTAAAACTAATAAAATGCAGATCTATAAAAGTATGCAGACTAAAATCAGTAACATCACTGCTCAAGGTTGAATCTAGTCTGCATTTTGGTGAAATGCTACATCCAGTGTGCTTTGGGTTACTGTTCTGAAATATTGTCACCCAGTGTATCCAGAGGCAAAATAGACACAATTGTTCAGTCATCAAACAATTTGAAAGACTCTGAAAAGTCCTCCAAGATTTTGCATATTATTGTTTCCCACTGTTAAATGTGATACATAACAAAAGTTGAACACATTTTCAGCTCCTTCCACCTTGTGTATATTACCATCAGTGTAACGCCCCAATAAAACAACATTCCCTGTACTAATGTTCACAAAATAATAAAATGAGAAATAAAGTTCATTTACTCTCTTTTAATAATCTTTATTGATCTTATTTATGTCTACTGCAAACTGAAAAAAATAGTTTTAGTGGAGAAAACTCTTCTTTCATGGCAGACATGGTTCCAGCCAGCAACCTGATACATTATCCTTGTGTTCTCAATTATGTCAGCATAGAAGAAAATGAGTTTATTTTCACAGAGACAGTTATTCATGTCCATTTTTCCAATGAGTTGAAAGAAAGCTTTAGTAGTGGGCTGTTTCAGAGGACACATTATTTAGATCACAAAGACATAAATGCTCTCCTTAAGGGCCAGACCCAATGGGCCCAAATATACAACATTAATCATTCACTTGAATTTTGACTGTTCTCACTTGCCAGTCAGATCAAGGGTTGGTCTTCATCAATTTAGCCAAAACACACATGGCAGTGTGTAGTAAGTATGACCAGGTTGTCTACATCAGCTTGCCACTTCTGCCTTACCCAAAGGCCAGGATAGCAATATTTTATGAAGATTGCCCAATAAATCTCCATCTTCCATCACCACAGCCCTGATAATTCAGCAGGCGGGTACACTGCTTGAGGCATGAAAATGTTGTGTTGCCCCATAAGGAAAGTCTGGGAGGTTGAAGGACTCATATCTCGCAGTTTTACTCTCTGTTCTTCTGCAGACTGGCACTGGAGTAAGAGGCACAGCCTGGTCTGCAACTAATGCCAAATGGCAGAACATGCAACTCAAAAAACGCAGGAGAGATCATGGAGTTACTTGTCTTTGAAAAAAAGGATACATCAGATACCACCATAGACTTCTCCTTGGTACTTAGGTATCCCTACCACTCCCAAGAGTGAGGGACGTAGCACTGGACCTGAGGCATGTATTGCTGGACCTGTGGATATGTCTCCCTTGCAAAGTGATATGAGACTTAGTGTAGAGCTTGCGTGAGTCTAAAAAAAATCTTGTGTAGCAGCTCATATTCCTCAACCCCATGATCAAAGATTAAATCCAATTATAGCCTTGCCATTGAGAAAAAGCCTTTAAATAATCAGGAACAGAGGGACAGATGACAAAACTGAAAATATAACTTGTTCTGCAAAATAAGTCCATACAAACAACAGGACAGAAACAAAACAAAAGCACATGGCAAAAAAATCTAATGGAACAAAGCCAGACTAAACCAAGGTAGACAGAGAAAGAGTTGGATTATTTAAAAATGAAACTTTCTGAATAATCATGTTGCTGTTAGTGATTGCATCCCCTAAGGAACCTCTTCTAAGCTCCCAGTGAGATAAAACATAAAAGACACGTTTGTCAATATAATGTTGCGAGGAAGGAATCAGGATAACGAACGGAGGGCGTCCGTTGTACACTTAATGTTTATTTTCAACAGTAAACAGAGTGACGTAAAGTCAAACAAAGACTGACAAAGAACATGCACACAATAGACTGACCACAACAAGACACTAGTGCAGCACATAGCAATAATGAGATAAGAGACAGGTGCAGTGAATAACACAGACAGACACTCACACACCAAAACACATACAGATGTGACCATATACAGATGAGTGCAAACACATAGACCCGCCCAGAGGGAGGGGTCAGGGGCTGTACTGGGACGGTCAAGAGTGAGGTCACTGACCAGTCAAATAATTACTATAGTAATAAAGCCAACAGTCACTCTAGATGTTTAGTCTAGGTCTAGTTTAGTCTAGGTCTAGGTTTATTAACCTGGTCACTAAAATACTTAGCATATAAAATATCAGTTGCTGCACGTTGGAGAAACAAAGAGAAGCTTGCTGATAATTGTGTTGAATACCTTGGTAAGGATTTGAGGGCTTCCAGTGGGCATTTAGCTATGGCAGCAACCAGGGGCATTTGGTGGTGCATGTAAAAAATTGTAAAACATTTTTGGGTATCAGTAGGGTTAAAGTGCATTGTTGTAATAAACCTGAGATGATCTACATGGTGGAGCGGCAAGGTGGTGTGGTGGTTAGCACTGTCCCCTCACAGCAAGGTGGTCTGGGTTCGAGTCTCGGTCTGGGCTGCTCTGTGTGGAGTTTGTATGTTCCCACTGTGCCTGCGTGGGTTTTCTCTGGCTACTCTGGTTGCCTCCCACAGTCCAAAGACATGCATGTTAGGTTGATTGGTCACTCTAGATTGCCCGGAGGTGTGAGTGTGTGTGTGCGTGTTGGCCATGTGGTGGACTGGTGACCTGCCCATGGTGTACCCTGCCTTCACCTGGAGATGCTGGGATTGGCTCCAGCCCCCCGTGACCCCGACTAGCGGGAATAAGCGGTTCAGATAATGAATGAATGAATAATCTAAACATCTCGTGAACACAGTGGAATGAATGTTATGATTGAAACATCTGTTTTTGAACCTTCTATGAATGAACTACTGACTTAATGTGGCTTTAGTAGCACAAGATGTTTGGCAGGATGCTGGGGTGCAAGAAGCTGACTTCTGCTAAAGTACTTTTGAATGAAAATTGGCTTATTTGAGTTTAAATATGATTGATTAAGAATGTTAGAATTAGGGTTATGGGAATGTAAGTTAGAGTTAGGGATGTGTTTACATTTGGGTGCAATAAACACCATTCATCTACTTTGTGGTTGAGGGGTACATTTACTTTTACACAGAGATATCAGTACACATACTATTTACAGCACACTGACCATTACACATTCAACAGAACAATGGGAGTGATGAAGGAATATATTGTTGATTATAATAATTTATTTGGACAGTACTAAGAACCAAATGGACAATAAAAAGTATTTTCTGGCACTCATTATACTGTTAACACACTCAATACAAAATAAAGATTCAGAGTCACCACCAAACATACAGTTGGCAATTGCAGAATTTATGCCAGTAGATATTAATAGGAGATACGTGAGAGACCTGTTGGTGTCAAATGTTTAGCTGATGATCTGTAGTTAGATGAAACTGTGAGTATATATATATATATATATATATTATTATTATTATTATTATTATATATATATTATATATATATCACTGTAGAATGGCTGTTGAGACAGATGGCATTTGTCTGACAATTTGTGTATCAATTGATATCACTGATGGTATTACGAGGTGACCCATATGTGATAGGTCTGTGAAATTTGATTGACAATGAGTGGAAAGTCAGTATATTAAAAAATGGACAGTCCCTTATCCTTTTGACAATTATACTTAACTGAAGTGTTTTCTTTCTCCTATATTGTCCATGTAAGCTTTCCAATCTCATCTTAAGTAAGAATGCCAAAAGTTCAATTTACACTTAAATTAATGGATTAGTTCCAGAAATCCAGATTATTAACTTTACAAAAGTCAGTTCTGCTGATAGCAATTATAGCTAAGACATAAACAATATCGATGCATAGATACACCAAGAAGCAGATTTTGTCAAAACGGTTTGCAAAGTTGTGCCTCCACTTTGCCTCCTTATGCTCCATCTCCATGTTGTTCAGAAAAGCCACAATGGACTGCATTGACCTGTCGTCAGCAGGACCTCCAGAAACCTTTACAGCACCATTCACACCGAGATCTGTTCAAAGAAAGCAAACAGGGTGCAGAAATAGTTTGAAATTCATGAGACACTGCCAAGAATGTCTTTATTTTAATTCTATTTTATTTGATTTATTTTTGTTTTTTACTGATACCCTGAGGCATTTTGACCATTCCAGAATGATTAAGTTAGAATCTCTCACTTCAACACACTGATATGTGAGTAAGTTCATTCAAAACCAGAACAGTTCAACAAGTATCTTTTGTGAGCATATCGCTGACGGACAGTCAGTTTAACAAAATGTAGAACTGTTAATACAGTAAGACACAGTGTATAGAACATGGTATAGTGCTAATCTAATTGAGTGCCCTTTTCCTACCCTTTTCGTTGTCGACCTTTCCTTCAGCATGTCCTGGTGCATGTCGCCTTGGCGTTGGGCACAGGAGGAGGCTGCCGTCGGCAGCAAGTCGTGACAACACCATGGACGTCAGCAGACTCACCACCAGAACAATCAGACAGAAACAAAAATGATAACCTGGTGAATACAGACGAGATATTCATTTGGTTGTAGGCATCGCTTAGAAATGGTACAATCTCTAGAAGGTTTTGTATCACTCTTGAGATACATATCAGCTAATCTCCGTGTGCATCTTCATCGGCTTTCCCTACTCACGGATCATAGGGCTGCAGATGCCAGTGTCAGGCAGGTTGTCAGTGAGGATGAGGAGGGACATGGTGAAGCTGAGCACCAGCGTGATCTTGAAGGAGCTGCGTTTGCCCCCGTCCAGCGGCAGAGCGAAGCTCACCAGGTCAGCCATCAAGATGAGAATACTGGGGAGGATGAGTGTCACTATAGTGTCGAATGGGTTAGTGTACATCGTAACCTCGGAGGCAAGATAGGAAAAAGGTGCAATTCAGAAACTGGGCTCAAGAGAGGCATTTGAAGCACCGAATTCCACAGATTGATAGGACTTTAATATTCTGAGTATTGCAAACAAGAATGATCTGCAGTTTACACTGGCACTGATCATCAAGAGCATTTAGAACAGTGTAACTATGGTTTTTGACCCAGAAGATCACAGACAGTGATTTTGGATTTTTAAGAAACAATGCTGAAGAGTGAAGAAGAGCCGACATTCCTGTCACGGTAGGAATCACACACCCCTCCCTCCTTCCCAATCAACCTCCTAGCAACTTCCTTTTCCTAAATATCAATACCCAGCAGGGCAGCTTTCTAGACATTGAAGCCAAGTCATGTAATCTGTGAAAAGACAGCACACATCAAACTCAGTGATTCCTAAATGGTATTCCATATTTCCCTTAATGGCACACTGATTTTTTACTCATGATGATAAACTTGCACATTTACAGAGAGGTAGTTTCGATTCTGGTCTCGTCCATCGGCACGGAGCTCCACAGACATAGTTTGCCACTCCCCTCGACTTTTCCCTACAGGTAATATGTCTCCATACTGGAAAGCAAGACCACAAGCTGGACATACAAATGTGAAAGACCAAATTAGTAATCTGTACATTTCTACACACATAACTATAAACACGGAAAATGAACCCAAGCCAGCGTTTAACATACTACTGTCGCTCCACCCATTCAGAGCCACGGGGCAGGAGTCCAGAACAAATGGGTAGGTGAAGAGGTTGAGCGCGCACACCACGGTAATGTACAGCTGGATGGCATGGAGGACAGTGCCATCCCGCTTCACCAGTATATCGGTGGAGACGGGCTTCACCTCTGTGTCCACCCTACACCCACAGGAGGGGACAGCAGATCAGTTAGACACGGGGCAACATTACACCTAATACAATACAAGCAAAGCGCAAAATTATCCATAATTAAGTATGCAAACGAACAGTTATATATGCACATGTTTAATTTTTGAAGACTAATTCAGTTTCTAGACATTTTTGTTTAAATTTTGTTCAACTAATTTTTACCTTCATGGGAAAGTTTGAGGCAAGAACTCTTGTTTGGTCTAGAAATATTTTTAATGCATATCCACCATTAAAGCTGTAGAAGTATTTTAATTAATATATTTTTGTTGTTCTTGTGTCTATTGCCTTTTCTAATGTTTGTAATCAAAGCCAAACAGAGTAAGAAAACAGTACCAGAATAAAGTGGAGGGTAACTCACGCATTGTCAACAGTGAGATCAGGAGTCCAGATTGTATCAGCTGGTAACATCAGTTCTGAAAAATTGTACTGTGGCTTGTCTTTCCATGCCAGGTCTGGGTCTACCCATGCCTGTTAAAGACAGAAACAGGATACCTTGTCCAGCATTTGTCAGTCTGGTCTTGAATGCTTCAAACTTGTGTGGTCCTGAACAGCCCTTACCATCTGAATCACGATGCGACTTGAGAAACGCAGAGTTTTTGTGTCCTGTGGTAAAAGAGTAGAAGAGTTGCAGGTTGGCGATGCACCACATTAATTTCTTTTGTTCACTTAATAATGATCATTCATGCTCAGCAACAGACAGATACAGTCGTTTTTAGAAGTGTTAGATATGTACCACAGACAGGGTCTCATACTGGATGGACGTGAGGTTCACATTGACTTGGCACGATGGAGGCTGAGGTGGACTGAACAGATCCTTGTTGATGAGTTCGTTGGCCAGGCAACGGCGTGAAACACAGGTGTTCTGAGATCTCACGACCTCAGGGCAGAACACTACAATACCAACAAACATTCCGTGTAGGTCAGCATAGGTCAGTAATAAACAACAGTAGCAACAAAGCAACCATTAAAAAAAAAGGTTCAGATTCAGATCCATTCAGGTGGATGGTAACAACTATTGAATGGAATGAATTCCTGCAGTATTTATTTGTGACCTTTTTGATTATTATAAACACTGCAGATGACAACACCAAAGCTTTTGCTGTATGTGACAGAACCTTAGAACCTTTTAAAAGGCTATCAGAAGCAAATCTTCATTTTGCCTGAAGAGTCAAAGCACAGCACAGATTAGTATATATATACTGTATATTTATATATATGCTGCCAACATTCTTGTTTCAACTCATTAGAGAGTATATTGTGCATGCTAGAGCATGCTAAGCTATAACCAGCATGACCTAATATTTATATAGCAACCTAAACTTCTTACCAAGTAAGTAGGAAAAGATGCATACATATTTCAGCATTCTCTCTGAAGACGCCATATCAGTTTTCTCTCAAAACAGCCGTTCGTATCTGATTTAACTCTTCTTTTCCGTTTGATGTACAGAATCAACACCCTCCACCAGGACCATGAAACAGCCTGAGTTTGGTCTTCAGTAGCTTGCGAGTGAGCCGTAGCTTCTCAGCTGCTCTTCTGAGCCTTCCTAGGGGACCCTTAGCTAAGGGCTCTTAATAAAGCGCCATCATGCGCTCTGAAATCAAGCGATTGCATGACGTAAGGTGAACAACATACAAAGCTCATATATAAGTGCAAACAAAGACCAAAGAGTGTGGCCTGGTGTTGTCAGATATCGGATTTTTAATCCAACCATGCGTTCATTAGTTGTTTGAGCACATGGTAATAGAAAAGCGATAATCACCTCCATTCAGCTTCAGAGGGGTCACGCTTGACTAGGCTTCAAAAGGCAATCATATCTGGGGACAATTCATTCTTCATCTTCTCACGGACTGTTCTTTGGGCTTTAATTATTCGACTATTGAAGGAGCACAGAGCAGCACATCCTATAGTCTAATGATTATTATGATGGATGGTGGTCAGTCAGTGCAAATGAGCTGATCTCTTGGTTTCAATTGGTTTCGCTTTTGTCTTGTTATTGATGAGCTATTTATATAAGGTTCACACCTTTGGTCTTATATATTGTGAGATATATTATATTGCCAAAAGTATTCGCTCACCCATCCAAATTATCGGAATTAGGTGTTCCAATCACTTCCATGGCCACAGGTGTATAAAATTAAGAATGGGTCGCTCTCAGGAGCTCAGTGAATTTCAGTGTGTAACTGTGATAGGATGCCACCTATGCAACAAATCCAGTCGTGAAATTTCCTCGCTCCTAAATATTCCACACTCAACTGTCAGCTGTATTATAAGAAAATGGAAGTGTTTGGAAACGACAGCAACTCAGCCATGAAGTGGTAGGCCATGTAAACTGACAGAGCGGGGTCAGCAGATGGTGAAGCGCATAGTGCGAAGAGGTCACCAAGTTTCTGCAGAGTCAATCACTACAGACATCCAAACTTCATGTGGCCTTCAGATTAGCTCAAGAACAGTGCGCAGAGAGCTTCATGGAATGGGTTTCCATGGACGAGCAGCTGCATCCAAGCCATACATCACCAAGTGCAATGCAAAGCATCAGATGTAGACTCTAGAGCAGTGGAGGTGCGTTCTCTGGAGTGACGAATCGCGCTTCTCCATCTGGCAATCTGATGGATGAGTCTGGGTTTGTTTGGCGGTTGCCAGGAGAACAGTACTTGTCTGACTGCATTGTGCCAAGTGTAAAGTTTGGTGGAGGGGGGATTATGGTGTGGGGTTGTTTTTCAGGAGCTGGGCTTGGCCCCTTAGTTCTAGTGAAAGGGACTCTGAATGCTTCAGCATACCAAGACATTTGGACAATTCCATGCTCCCAACTTTGTGGGAACAGTTTGGAGCTGGCCCCTTCCTCTTCCAACATGACTGTGCACCAGTGCACAAAGCAAGGTCCATAAAGACATGGATGGCAGAGTCTGGTGTGGATGAACTTGACTGGCCTGCACAGAGACCCAATAGAACACCTTTGGGATGAATTAGAGCGGAGACTGAGAGACAGGCCTTCTCGTCCAACATCAGTATGTGACCTCACAAATGTGCTTCTGGAAGAATGGTCAAACATCCCCATAAACACACTCCTAAACCTTGTGGACAGCCTTACCAGAAGTGTTGAAGCTGTTCTAGCTGCAAAGGTTGGACCAACATGATATTGAACCCTATGGATTAAGAATGGGATGTCACTTAAACTCATATGTGAGTCAAGGAAGGTGAGCGAATACTTTTGGCAATACAGTGTATGTTTGAGTGATGTACTATATAGCAAATTGAAGATGCAAAATGGATTATTGTTGTATCTTTTAATAAGATATCAGTAGATATTCAAATCCATATCCCTCTGTTGTTAGGGTGTTCCTCTGGGGTGCGTTTACCGATAACGAATGACCTTATAGATTTACAAACAACTTTAAGAACAACGTAACTTTAAGAACGCCAATTTTGCGAGTGTTTCCCAAAACCCTTCTTAGTCTCCAAATTTTCGAACGAGTTTTAAGTAGGTCTTTGATGACTCCGCCTCTGCTGGGAAATCTCCGCTAGTCGACAACTGAAACACTGATTTACATAATTTTTTTTTCATTATTGTACCATATAAATATAATTAGGAAAATAATTAAGAAATGCATTAATAAGTAATAGACTATAAATGAGCACACAATTAACATTTCATGCAAACTGAGGAGCATGGCAAAATGCACCACAAACAGGATTTTAACAAGGACGAACTCACCAAAATACTGGAATAATTTGAAAAAATAATCTACAATGTATAGGATATTTAAAAAAAAGATACAGCATTTATTTCAGTGATTGTTGCATTTCCTTTTTTATTTTTCAAGTGGTGAGTGAATGTAAAACTGAATGAATGAATGCAAGTTCATAGAAGTCTAAATTATGGGATTGGGCCTTAGAGCCAATCCCAGCATCATCAGGCGAGGGCAGGGTACAGCATGGACAGGTCGCCAGTCCACCACATGGCCAACACACACACACACACACACTCACACCTACGGGCAATTTAGAGTGACCAATCAACCTAATGTAACACCCAGGTTCAGACACCAGTAAGTTGTCGACACCACCAAAGAGCAATAAGTCAGATCAAAACATACTTGAGGGTTTATTAAAGCAGATACACAAGACACATGGGAGGATTGGAGGAATAGCTGCTCACCTACAGGGGTAACACTACAAACAGGAAACACCAATCATACAAACCAACCACAGAACCCACTACAAAACCACCCAATAATTTGGTGTGGAAAAGGTTAAAAAGTATTACAAACTCATCAAAATGAAACCTCTACAAAACCTGGAATAAGCCTGTAGTGAACAGCTAAACTCCTCACCCCAGCCAGTGGCCCCCAATGCACAGGCTTAACACCCAACTAATTAAAATCAAATTACTTTTATTAATTTTAACAACAATATCTAAAAGCATAAACCCACCACACCTTGCCAAATTCAAACTCCCGCCTACCCTAGGCCACTGGCTAGAGTAATTGGTGGCGCACGGTGTCCCAGTACAGGTTGGCCACCCTGTCTGAGACAACACAACCAACTTAAACAACCACACGCACACACACAACCATGCACCCAAACACACGTTGAAACTGCACTCGCCCGGCCCTACAGGATATCAGGCAAGTCACAAGTAAATTAAACAGCCTCAACACATACACACTCCCAATACCTCACACACCTGACAGACACTCCAAAGAAATCAACCTGCACGCCACCAACCTTACCCCCTGCACAGAGGAGACCAAAAAAAACCCTCCCAGCACCTCCAACTTCCTGTTTTTAAAGGGAAGCCATCGTTTCAGACTGGGCACTTCCTGTCACTCAGCCCCACAGCTCCCCTATTGTCCCGGCCCAGTCATTGCACCCTCCGTGAACACAGTCCATTCTGTTACACCCCCCTCCACTTTTCCACAGCCTGTCCTCAGGCTGACCTCAAGCATCCGCATATTTTTCTGGTGGGATGCCTTTGGTGGTACGATGTGACCGACGGGGTCCCTCAGCGCCAGGGGCAGCCCCATCCTCTGTAAACAGTCGTGCAGAGGGAGTGCAGGTTGCCGAGATGGTAGGAACCAGGTCGGTGGGAGCAGCCAAGGGGTTGGGGGTCCAGCCGCACCTGCGGCTTGGGTTGAGAGTCCGGGTCCATCTGTGGCTGCTGCCGCTTCTTCCCCCAGAGGCCTGTAAAGACAGAGGACAAGACCGAAGCAACTTCCTATGCAAAACCCTTTCTTTCCCACTCCCCTTTTCAGGCTTAACAATGTAAACAGGTATGTCAAAGTTTGGTTGTTTAATCACCACATAGGGCATACTGCTCCAGAAGTTAGCCAGTTTGCCCTGTCCCTTGGGACCAACATTACGGACCAACACACGTTCTCCCACCATTAAAGGACCCAGGAGACCTTGATTGTCGTGTTGTTTCTTTTGATGTTGCCCTGCCCTGCCAGCCAACTCCCCAGCTCTCCTGTAGGCATAATGTAAACGCTCATGGTGTCTTCTTACCCATTCCTCCACAGTACTCTGTTCCTCCACAGGGTGCCCCAGCATCACATCCAGGGGGGTCCTGACATGCCGGCCAAACATGAGGTAGGATGGTGTATACCCTGTGGAGCTATGGACAGTGTTATTATAGGCATGCAGCATTTCGGGTAAGTAATCAGCCCACCTTTGTTTCTTCTCCTCCACCAGAGTTCCCAGCATTCCAAGTAGGGTCCGATTGAAACGCTCTGTGAGGCCGTTACCCTCAGGATGGTAAGGGGTGGTATGACTCTTTTTGCAGCCGTATAGTTCACAGAGCTGCTTCACCACTGCGGCCTCAAAATTTGGACCCTGGTCTGAGTGGAACAAGGATGGACAGCCAAAGTACTGTATGACCTGCTGCCACATAACCCTCACTGTGGTGGCAGCCGTTTGGTCCCGAGTGGCTGCTGCCCAAGCAAACTTGGTGAAGTGATCAGTCAGCACCATGATGTTTTGGAAGCCCCCAGGTGCAGCTTCAAGAGACAAAAAGTCCATCGTGACCAGTTCGAGGGGGTAAGAAGTAGCAACAGGGGTCAGGCCAACAGATGAGGGGCGAGGCCTTTTCCGAAGGGTGCACTGTTGGCATTCTGCGCACCATTTCTGGACATCAATAGCCATATATGGCCAATAGTAATTTGTCTGCAGCGTTTTCAGAGTTTTTTCAGTTGCGAAATGTCCCATCTTGTCATGGCAACAGGTAAATGCCTCCTTCTGAAGACTTTGAGGGAGAAGGAGCTGGTACCGTGGCATGTTAGTGTTTGGGTCTTGGGTGCAACGATACAACACCCCTCTCGAAGCTGCAGGCGGGGCATCTCCTTCAACAGCCGCAGTACGTTGGGGGCTTCCCGCTGTCGTTCGTCCCACCGCAAAGGTCTCTTTATCTGGAGAGCACGCAATACATGAGAGATAACAGAGTCCTGCTGTTGCACTTCTGCCCACCTTTCCATTGTCCAGTCTTGTCCTATTCTGGAGCCCCCAGAAGGCTGTGGCCGGTCTGGTGCTGGTCCGCTACAGGCCGCCGAGCTGGACCCCAAGAGGCACGCTCGCACCACTTCAACGGTCACCTCTTGGAACCCAGGAACCTCCAGACCATCGTCGTCCTTGGGCACCACTACCACACCTACTGGGTAGCGGGACAGAACATCAGCATTTACATTTGATTTGCCAGAGCGATGTTTGACCTGGAATCTATAACTAGCCAGCCGAGCCACCCACCGCTGCTCCACTGCCCCTAATCGTGCTGTCGCCAGATGTGCAAGGGGATTGTTGTCGGTATAAACAGTGAAGTCTGCGCCAAGGAGGTACTCGTGGAATTTTTCAGTGATGGCCCATTTAAGAGCCAGAAGTTCCAGTTTGAAAGAGCTATAATTAGCATCATTGCATTCTGCACCCTGAAGACCCCTGGCATAAGCAATAACCTTCTCTTGTCCATCCTGTTTTTGTGACAGCACAGCCCCTAAGCCTCTATGGCTTGCATCTGTATAGAGCAGAAAGGGTAACGTGAAATCTGCAAATGCCAGGACTGGCGCCTGCACAAGGCCTTGTTTTAGGGATTCAAAGGCTGCTCCACATTCACTAGACCAATTCCAAGGAGGGCATAAGGTTTTGGCCTTAGGTTTCTTAGTAGAGTGCCCCCCAAGTAGCCTATGCAGTGGTGCTGCTGTTTGTGAGAACCCCTTCACAAACCTGCGATAGTACCCCGCCAGGCCAAGGAAGGCTCGCAACTCTGTAGTAGACTTTGGTACTTTCCACTGCTGAACAGCCATCACCTTATCAGGGTCTGGAGCTATGCCAGCATCAGACACTACGTGACCCAGATATTGAACACTGCTTCGAGAAGCTTGCATTTATCTGGTTTCAACTTTAGACCCTGCTGGGAAAGGCGAGAGAAGACAAAATCAAGGCGGTCAAGGTGGCTACTAAAGTCTGCAGCAAAAACGATCACATCATCCAAATAAATCAGCAGTGATTGATAGTTTTGATCTCCCAAGCAGCTCTCCATTAGGCGTTGGAAGCTTGCCGGTGCATTGCACAAACCGAACGGCATTCGTTGGAACTCGAACAGCCCCATAGGAGTGGTAAAAGCAGTTTTATCCATATCCTTTTGGTGCATTTTAACTTGCCAGTAACCAGATGCAAGGTCAAGAGTAGAGTACCAGCGGGCCTTCTTTAAGCTGGCTAACGCTTCTTCCACCCGGGGTAGAGGATATGAATCCTTTCTGGTTACCTGGTTCAGCCGCCTATAGTCTACACAGAAACGAATGGAGCCATCCTTCTTTCGCACTAGGACTATAGGAGAAGACCATGGACTCGAGCTAGGTTTGATTATGTCTGCATCCAACATTCGTTTAATCAGCGCTTTGACCTCACCGTACAGATTTGGAGAGATCTGCCGATACCTCTGTCTGATTGGGGCTGCATCACCTGTTGGGATCTCATGTAAAATGGTCTCCGTACAACCATAGTCCTCCTCATGCTGTGAAAAGACAGACTGATGCTTACTCAACAGTGTGGCCAGTTCTTTTTGCTCAGCTGACAACTGAACCCCTTCTAGGTCAACTTGAGGTGGTGGGTTGGTGTTCACACTACCTACTCCCACGGCATTGACTGGCACCCCACCAACGTCATTGGGGGCCAACTGCAAGTCAGGACAGTCATCAAACACTTCACACACCTTTAATGTCAACAATTCTCCCAATTTTTGGTACGGATACACCGCCAATGGTGTAGTACTGATATTTCGAACACGCACCTGCATCTGGCCATTTTTCACATTCACCAAGGTACGAGCCACCAGCAGGCCATCTCTTATAGGTAGCGGCTCCATGAGGGCTTCATAACTTCGACCACAAGGTCCGTTTCTAGCTCTGCAGTTCAACAGCACCTCACGATTACCTGCCACTGTTACAGGGCGCCGACTAGCCAAACGGGCATAGCCCACAAAGCCCTCTGGTGAGGTGAAACGGTGCTCTTTTTGGCAGATGTGCATAGCTTTCTGCCATGTGACCTTTCCCAAGGCATTCAATGATGGTTGATTCTTGACGTCCCTGGGGCCGCTCTTCTGAAACAAAACTTGCCACACTTCTCTGATAATATTCATCCCCACTAGTGCAGAGACTGTCAGACATGAATTTTTTACCACAATTACTCCCACCTTCTCTAGGCCTACACCAGCAATGTCCATCTGAAGCATTACATAACCCAGATACGGTATCTCTTTGCCATTGGCTGCCCTCAACTTTAGCCAAGAGGTTGGGTCCTTTAGCCGCTGACCATTTTTTCCAAAGTGCTCTTCAAACCAGTCCTGACGCATCATGGAAACTTGAGAGCCCGTATCCAGTAGGCATGAAACAGCAACTCCATCCATGGACACCTGAATCATGGGGCATTCTCCAACAAGATCGCATAGAGGCAAACTCGTGCTTGAAGGGCCATTTGCTGCTGTGGAGTTAACTACATGCAGCAACAGAGGACTTATAGGGGGTAGGTCAGGTTTTGGTGTGGACGGTGTCAAAGGGGACGGGTTTGTTGGTGGAACGGTGACAACAGGATGAGAGACTGATTTAAAAGTTGTAGGGTTTACTGCAGACACTACTTGGAGAGGAGTAGGACATGAATTTTCCCCTAACCTGGAGAGTGTATGTAGTGGATCATTTGCCAGTGGGCCTACCGTTTGATCCTCAACAGTAGGGGGCACTAGTTTAAAGTGGGCTGTAAGTTCTGCTTAGGGCACTGGCGGGCAATGTGACCAGGGGTCCTACAGTTAAAGCATATAGGGGGCGCCCTTGTTCATCAGACTCACGGGGCCTAGGCTGTTGGCCTGCCCGTTGGCATCTTGGGCCTGGGGAGTAGCTGCGTGACCTTTGGGGGACCTCCAATGAGCCATTGCTCTGGGGACTCCCCTGCTGTCTTGCTTTCTGGAACTCTTCCCTTATACCCTGCAAGAGGGTCTGGGAGAGAGTATTCACCTGAAGTTCGACTTCCTTTGACAGCTCCACTTTCAGTTCACCTTTTAGTTTCTTAAGATCATCGTCCCAAGGTTGTGTTTGTGGGGCATTCCTCACTGTTCCACAATAAGCATGGCCCTCTTCCTCTAACCCAGCACGCAGCACTGCCTCAGTCTTCACATCTGCAAATTTAAGGGCATTATCCAATGTTACCTTTAACCTCAGATCCCTCTTCAGCCCTTCATCAGAAAGTCCAGAGATAAACTGGTCTCGCATTAGCACCTCTGGGTTCAGGATATTGGCAGAGTCATTCACCATCATCTTCTGCCAACACTCCTGTAACCGGAGCGCAAAGCCTCTCACACTCTCTTCTGAATGTTGCCTACACTTAAAAAACAGTGCACGAGTGACTGAGGCAAAGGCAGGGCTAGCATATAAATCTTTAAGCTTTTGGAAAACTTTTGCCACCGTATCTTTGTCAGTGTCAGGCAGAATGGCCATCTCCCGCTTCGCTTCCCCATCTAAGCAGCTAAAAACCCAATCAATTTGGTTTTCTTCAGGTATAGCATACATTCGAACCACATTTCCAACTCACCTTTCCATTGCTTGAAAGAAATGTCATTAGTCCCTCTCCCCCTGAGAATCTAGAGCAAGGCATCATGTGTGGAAAGAGGGATGGCATAGAAAAAAGCTCGTGATCTCCCAACTCCCTCATTTTGACTTTGAGACATCTTCAATGGTGTAACAACCTTAAAATACTGATCCTGCCGACTACGCCAAGATGTAACACCCAGGTTCAGACACCAGTAAGTTGTCGACACCACCAAAGAGCAATAAGTCAGATCAAAACATACTTGAGGGTTTATTAAAGCAGATACACAAGACACATGGGAGGATTGGAGGAATAGCTGCTCACCTACAGGGGTAACACTACAAACAGGAAACACCAATCATACAAACCAACCACAGAACCCACTACAAAACCACCCAATAATTTGGTGTGGAAAAGGTTAAAAAGTATTACAAACTCATCAAAATGAAACCTCTACAAAACCTGGAATAAGCCTGTAGTGAACAGCTAAACTCCTCACCCCAGCCAGTGGCCCCCAATGCACAGGCTTAACACCCAACTAATTAAAATCAAATTACTTTTATTAATTTTAACAACAATATCTAAAAGCATAAACCCACCACACCTTGCCAAATTCAAACTCCCGCCTACCCTAGGCCACTGGCTAGAGTAATTGGTGGCGCACGGTGTCCCAGTACAGGTTGGCCACCCTGTCTGAGACAACACAACCAACTTAAACAACCACACGCACACACACAACCATGCACCCAAACACACGTTGAAACTGCACTCGCCGGCCCTACAGGATATCAGGCAAGTCACAAGTAAATTAAACAGCCTCAACACATACACACTCCCAATACCTCACACACCTGACAGACACTCCAAAGAAATCAACCTGCACGCCACCAACCTTACCCCCTGCACAGAGGAGACCAAAAAAAAAAACCCTCCCAGCACCTCCAACTTCCTGTTTTTAAAGGGAAGCCATCGTTTGAGACTGGGCACTTCCTGTCACTCAGCCCCACAGCTCCCCTATTGTCCCGGCCCAGTCATTGCACCCTCCGTGAACACAGTCCATTCTGTTACACCAACATGCATTTCTTTGGACTGTGGGAGGAAACACAGGGGGAACATGCAAACTGGACCGGGCCAAGAATCAAACCCAGACGCCCTTGTTGTGAGGGGACGGTGCTTTTGGCCAAAGATTTTATCATCATTTGCCTTTGTGTTTCCAAGCCAGCCTGATAAAGTTATTCAAAGCAGGAGTAAGAAAGTATCTTCAGAGTAGATGACCTGCTATCACCGGTAACAGCAGATGCACCATTTCAGTTGGTCCAGATTAAGGAGTCCATTTGTTTGGTTGTCCTGTCACGTTTATTAGGCTAAATGTAGTCATTTCTTTGCAGAGAATACATTTATTTATTAGATTTTTTATATTTGTCCTAATTTAATACTACTACATTGGAAAAGGCATTTTATTCAGTTGAAACTATTTAATTAAATCTGTACACAAACAAATCATCTCATGCACTTCTATCAAGTTATCATCATTGTTTGATTGATGTGAATGAATTACTTAAACCCTGGAATAAAATTAAACAATTTATATTTCAAGATTTGAACTAAAAGATCCTCATAGTGGGTTGTTGTGATACGACTAAACCATGTAATTTATTAAACGGCATTCCAAAGGCAGGCATTTGTCAAATCCGATTGATAGATATTTAGGCCCCATCTCATATACTCTGTGTATTCTGTGTACGTGCATAAAACATTTTCTCATGTTCTTGTTCGTTTGTGGGAACATCCTGTGCCAAATGAAGAAGTCTCTGTATCTATGTTAGTCTTCACGAAAATGTCATCTCGACCCGACATGTCGTCCCGACTTCTGCATCCCCTTCCTGTCATACTCCCTGTCCTTGTCTATTTTCAAACATGCTTAGTGATGCCAAATAAAATGTCTATGTCTGTATGTTGTAATAACACCCCCTTATGTTCGCACGCAACCTATCTGTATAAAAGGAGTACTCTCCCTCATATCGGGGGATCTCTGGTGAATAAACTTATCTCTTATACAAGAGTGCTGTTTGTTCTCTCTGGTTCCCGGGCGCCCACTGCACAGCACAGATCGCACAGACGAGGACGAGGTCCAGTTAAGCTTATAGTCTTACACCGATAAAGAGTCCGTACATGAAACACATCCGAGACGCAAAGACATAGTGAACATAAAAATACAAACCGTAAGAAGATACTGACGCTCACACAAACACGAAAGTAAATGGAGCTGTTAGAGAAACAATGATCAGCAACACAAAAGAGCAAACACAGGGTTTAAATAGACAAGACCAAACGAATAACACATGATTACAATAACGAGAGGGCGGGTTACAAAATACAAGGAGAGACCACGAATGACAGAACCACATGGCTACATAAACAAATGACAGCTGGGGAAGGGGCTAAGCGTGATACCATGATTCAAGCAACCAAAGTAAATTTAATTCTAGGAAAATACTGACTACATTATTCAAGCTAGTGGCTTTGCTTTTTCACAATAAATATGAATTCCACGCTGGAGAGATTATATCTCTCGGCTGTCCTGGGAACGCCTTGGTATCCCCCCAGAAGAGCTGGAAGAGGTGGCTGGGGAGAGGGAAACCTGGGCCTCTTTGCTTAGGCTACTGCCCCCGCGACCCGGACCCGGATAAGCGGAAGAAAATGGAAAAAAATATGAATTCCATAATTTCATGTTTTATATTAGCAAAAGTGCTAATGCGGTGCTTAGAACCAGCGCGAGTTTTTAAAAGTGAAATTAGCGGCCTCTATCCCCTTTGAGGTAGAACTGCACGTACTTAATGAGTTACGAATGGTTCAGAACACTCTTATGTTACGAACAAGTTTAAGCACGACGTTAATTACGCAGAGTTTTGGGAAACACTCGTAAATTTAAGAATGTTCTTAAGTACGAGGTTACGAACGTTACGCACCCCTGAACATCTCCTTTATTTGTGAGTATCACTGCCAAGAAGTAAGGGCTACTCAAGATCACAGAATAAGCATTTTCTCTGAATCACCAACTCAAATTTGTATGCATGCTCTACATGCGAATTGCAATGTAAAGACATATGGATAAGCATAGGTCAGGGAAACCATTTATTTCTTACAGACAGGAACATGCTGATTTCATACAGGGTGTCTTACATATTTAAATCAGTATGACAGTACATGCAGTCCCTAAGAATCAAACCCATGCTCTTGGTGTTACTAGAGCCACACTCCACCTGCTCCACCAGGTAATCTCAGAAAGATCTTACATTGTGCTTTCACGCAGATACTTATATTTAAATATTAATATTATAATTATTATTTAAAATATACAAATTATTGAATTGAATATTATTATTAAATATAAATATATATATTTAGATTTTTATATAAAACTAAATAAAATACTGAAATGTTCCAAGTGTTTCAGACAACGAATTAAGCTCTTCAGATCTGGGTAGGCACAGTGAATATGGTGTGTGTGAGTGTATGGGTGTGAGTGTGGTGTGTGAGTATAGTGTATGATTACTTATAGCTCAGGAATTCTTCAAAGATTGCACTGATTACTACTGCTAGAAATCCAGATTGTTAACTGTACAGACATCTGATTTGGTGAAAACAATTACACACGTGCTATAAATTATATCAAGACTCAAGTATGTCCAGAAACAGATGTTATCCAGATAGTTTGCAAAGTTCTGCCTTTTCTGCATCTTCCTTTGGTTCTCATTCAAGGTTTCCACAAAACTCACAATCTTCTCCAGAGCATCACGATCTGCAGGCAGGTCAGATGGTTTTAGGGCTGCAGCCATTTTTGGATCTAGCCAAAAACAAGACGACAAAGATAGTTCGGTTACAGTCCATCAGCATTACCAGGTACTCCAGAAACTCTGGTCATTAGACACAAAGTGAAACTCTGGTTATTAGGTACACAAACTGAAACTCTGGTTATTAAATATGCACACTGAAACACTGGTTATTAAATACACACACTCAAACTCTGCCCTAATAAATCATAACTTTGTAGTTATAGTTCAAGTGTGGTTACAATGTTTGGAACTTGGCCCTGCCTGATGTGTAAATTCATGATGTCATAATGAAATTGTTTGATCATGACTTTTGAACCTGCTTGGAGTGTATATTTATGATGTTGTAATCTGTGTGGTTACATTTGAACCTGGCTAATGTGTGTATTTTTGATGTTGTAATGAAACTGTGTGCTTATGACTTTGAACCTTGCTAGTGTGTTTTTTATGTCATGATGAAACAGTGTGCAGTTATGACATTCAATCCTGCTTGGTTTGTGTATTTATGATGTCATAATGAAACTGTGTGATTGTGACTTTTGAACCTGCCTGGTGTGCTCTTCTTTACATGCTTGCATGGCCGGAGACCGCCATCTGCAGCCAGCTTCGTAAACACCATGGATATGAGCATACTCAGCACCAGCACAAACAGGCAGAAGCAGAAATGATACCCTAACAAACACATACAAGAGGTCATATCCAAGGGGACAGACACAAGATGTAATAACCTAACAGACAGACACTAGTTCACTGATCACTTAACAGTCACTAGAGGTGAGATATTAAATTGGTGTGTGATTGCCATATTAAAAACATGTCCTTGATAGTGTGGATGTGCAGTAGCACTGTTGCTTACGGATAAGGGGGCTGCAGGGACCGTTGTCGGGAATATAGTCGGTGAGGATGAGGAGGAACATGGTGAAGCTGAGCACCAGCGTGATCTTGAAGGAGCTGCGTTTCCCCCCGTCCAGCGGCAGAGCGAAGCTCACCAGGTCAGCCACCATGATCAGTGCACTGGGCAGGACGAGTGACACCAGTGCTTTAAACGGGTTGGTTGACATATTGACCTGTTTCCAGTCATGGTATATTTGAAGGGAAAGAAAAAAAAGAGAAAAAAATGTTAACATGGTTTTGCTATGTTAGTTTTGCTCAGGAGCTTTCCATTTTGTTCTATGAAAATGTACTAACATATTTATACTTGGTTAATGGGTGCCAGGTTAATATCTGGCCTTTAGCATGGTGACAGTTTTTGTCTTTTAATTTATTGCTGTCAAATTGTATTGCCAGCACCTTTTCTATTAGCTCATCTTTAACCTATTAATAACTTTCTAGATGATACACATGAAACAGGTCACATATGATGATATACTATCTGAGTGTAACAGTAACATTTACCCGGAGGTAGTTTCGTTTGCTTCCATCAGGCATCCCACAGAGCTCCACGGACAGAGTCTGCCATTCTCCCCGATCGACTTCCACATAGGTTACTGACCCGTAGAGGATCTGCATCTCACACACTGTACCAACACCAGTGGGACAAGACCAGTCTTACTGAGACCTTATTCAGATTTATGATTCACATAATCATAATCCTCTTTCATGCAGAATCGCCAATATCATGAAAAAAGTACTACAAAATTGGGTATGACCAATAAATCTTAATTCTGTAAATCGTATAAATCCCATAATCAGATTTCCTCTGAGTTGAAAAATCTGCTATTCTTACAGCTTTGGTTCCAGCCGTTGAGGGCCACAGGGCAAGTCCCTTGAGCAAAGGGATATGTGAGGAGGTTGATTTTACACACCACCGTGGCGTCGATGAGAAGGGCATAGCTTACAGTGCCGTCATATCTCACCACGACATTGTTAGAAACAGGCTTCACATTCAGATATATTCTATAAATATGGAGAGAGAGTTTGGAGGGACAAAAATGTAAGATGACAGAATCTAAGTAGCTGTAACAATAACCAAACAATATGAGATATTACTTATGTGTTATAATGTAATTAGACATATATAATTACACAATTTTGGTCATTTTTAACTTTGTTCTACATTAAACATTACTACAGTAATCCATAGTGTAAAATTATATATAAAAACCTTTACCACATAACAGACAGAAGTCGATGGCAAAGCAGAATCAGACTTACGCATTGTCAACGGTGAGTTCAGGGGTCCATATTTTATTATCAGGCAGTACAAGTTCTGTGAACTTATACAGGGAGTCTGACCATGCTGTGTCTGGGTCTTTCCACTCCTATCAAACAGCAGGGTTTGTGTCTTTTTTTATACCTCCAGACCACCAGATGGTGGTGCAAAAACATAATGCTTCTAACATTTCAGCAATTTTCACAGAAAATGGAGAACAAATTGCTTAGTTTTTTTATTCAATTAAGTGTCATAATACCCTGTATACATGGTAATAAGACACTTGGTTGAATCATAAAACATTTTTCATAAAGCATTTTTTAAAACACGGAAAGTATCAAAGCAGGATATTAGAAGAGCTCCAACACTATTTGGTTTCTGGCTTGGGTTAGATGCTGTTTTGAAGCTACTGAAACTTTGTACCTAAAATACCTAAAAAATATCCTTTAAGTCTTAATTCTGTTATTTTAAACTTATTTTAATTTATTTAAAGTCTTTATTTAATTAACTTCATTTTTTATCTTGTTGTTAATTTTCATTTATCACAATTAGAATTGTAGATCTTCCCAAGGTGATAGATCTTGGGTCTTCTAATTTAGTGCTTCTAATTTAATGTAAATTTGAGAACAAGGAATGATATTACACTGGATAAACACAATATGGTTCAGAGCCAAAACAAACAAATGAACCAAATTAGTATCATTTGCTTCATTCACAGTAGCCAGTCATAACCAGTGTGACTAAATACTACTGGAACTGTTTAGATTTGAGTAGTTACTCTGAACTTACCATGTTAATTTTAATGCGGCTAGAGAATTTCATTTCTTTGGTGTCCTTGAAAAATGTGAAAGAGCAGAAGACTTAATTATGGTGAACATGGAAGCATTTAAATGCTTTATGCAAGAATAGTTAGTGATGCTCGGATGGAAATGAACATGATATTTTAATACTTACAACAGAGAGAGTTTCATACTGGATAGAAGTGAGGTTTACAACAATGTGGCACCCCTGAGACTGTGGAGCACTGATCAGTGTCTTGTTAATAAGCTCATTAACCAGACATCGGCGAGTGAGACAGCCAGGTGTGGATTGTAATTCTGTGAGACAACAGAATTACAAATAAGAACAAACTGAAACCACTCTCTTAATTACAGAAGCAATATTTACACTATACATTTATAGTGAGGAAATTGCCATTTATTCTGTTAAACTCTCCCTCATTGCTTACACATTCACACGATTTGATGTTCATGGGTGGTTCTCAGAGGTTAGTTCATTTAATTTTCAACAAAACTAAACAAAATTACTCACCAATAATGAAAGATAGAAAAATGAGAGATTTTACAATCCTCTGAGTGGGAAGCATATCAGTCTTCTTACTTACTGCCACTGGGAAAAAAAGAGGAATCTGACATGCACCATTAAACGGCCACTCGGTAAAATCTTGAGGAAAACGTAGTGCAGCTCTCCTGACTGGGCTCCCTCTGTTCCTGCAGAGGTAACACGTCAGACAACCTTTTAAAAGGTGCTACTGATCAGGCACTTGCACACTGCCATACGGAACAAAAGACCCAGCTCTTATGGAAATCCCCCATATCCTAGTGCAAACATGAAGCTTGTGCAAAAGGATTTTAATCCCTGCCATTGCCTGTCGAGCTTGTATGCCCATGTAGTGTTGCATTATGCCAAACAATCTGAAGCCTGTTCAACTGCCTCTCTCAATATGTTCTGCTTATCCAAACTACAAAGGATATACAACGATACTACAGAACAATTTGCCATCTCAGGCATTATGGTGCAGATGCTCAGCCCACTGCTAATGGGATGGGTAAAGAAACTGGTGATATCCTGATGCTTGCTGCGACAGCTGGGCAGAAGACTATGATTATCCATTCCTTTTCCTCTATTGACTTTGCTAACCAATAATATCACATAGACTTAAGAGTATTGGTTGGCTTAATGTGTGGGATGTAATGAAACAGACACCATGGCTTACTTTGAGGTCTGATTGTATCAGGTGATATGGGTTCACATCAGCTCCATACAGTCTCTCCACTGGTGTCCCACAAGGCTCAATGCTCGGTTGTCTCCTGTTCTCTCTCTAAACCCATTCTCTTAGTGAGAGCATCCTCACATGGTTTCTCATACTACTTCCATACTGGTGATATCTAATTTTCTCCTTTCTACTCTCCAACACCCAAGTTTGTGTTGTTATCAAAGCCATGTCATGTCAAGGCTGGATTACTGTAACTCAATACCCCCCCCCCCCCACACCCCCCCTTCTGTGCTCCCTCCAGAGGCTCAAGTAGTGGCTCACATCAGATTTAAAACACAGGCACTTGACTACAAAGCCATAATGCAGTAAACATAAATGTAAATATAAATGTCTAAAGTAAATACAAATATTGATTTATTAATTTATTTTTAGTAAAAAAGACATTGACACACACATATAAAGCAGAAAACACAAAGTATATAACAAAACAATTCTTGACAGCTTATGCTTATTTTGCTCTTTTCTAGATATCAGCACTAATATTTCAACAGTATTCTACTTCAATGGTATGTTGAACTCCAAACTACTGTAGTGATTAGGAAACATTCAAGTTTCAAAACTTCTGTTTAGGAATCCTACATTTTTATTAATTTTCAGACATTTAAACCCAAACTAAAGACTAATTGAGACTGACATTGTGCGCCACAAAGTCTTTGAGGTTCATTCACATTAATTTATGATTAACAACATTACTAGAACCAATTAGAAATGTATTTTATTACAGGGAGCATGCACAGCCAGTGGTAGCATCTAAGCAATACAAGATACAGTTATAGTGTGTGTGCTGAATGAACTACACTGGTAGTGAATATGAATTGTCACGGTACAGCCCCTGACCCCTCCCTCTGGGTGTGTCTATGTGTCTGTGTTTGTCTGTATATGGTCAGTTTCCGTGTGTGTGGTGTTGTATGTCTGTCTGTGTTGCTCGTATTATTCGTCGCACCTGTCTCTTGTCTTCCTGTTGTGATATGTTGCACTTGTGTCTTGTTAGTTTTCGTGTATTTAAGCGTGAGTGTTGTCTACGTTCCTCGTTCCTCGGGTTCCTCATATTTAGAATACAACCTTTCTGTTGTTAGGGTCAGTTTCAACCCAAGTAATAATTAGAAAACAATAATAATTGCCAAAACTGTAATCCTAAAGTCACTATACACCCACAGCCCACAGCAGCGCCTCCTCCACCCATGTGACCTTCAGTTTGGGGCTTCTGGCTTTGCCTTTCTCACAAAACAAGGAAAGGCAGATATTTCCAGACATGTACGGCCAAGTCAGTGTAGTTGTGTGTACTGTTGTGTGTGTTGTCAACAGGGGGCCATAACAAACATTAAAACCAATATTTTCATGGATAAGGAAGCCTAATAATGTGACCAAGAGGAAAGAAACAAAATGTATTTGATCTAATGGCTGATTTGAGTCACAGGTCAAAAACGACCTGTTAACATAAGAGATAGTAACAGAAAGCTAACACAAGAATAAGGTTAAACATCATTTCATCTATTCCTGTTATCAAAAATATATTTCCCTGAAAATTCAGGGTGGTGTCCCTTGATAATTATTCATAATTAAGCAATATTGCTACACCTTTATCACCAAAACCATGAGGATTTACTGGTGTGTTTGAGTGGACATACATTTCACATTTTCTGACTACATGTGGATTTCAATAACAGTATTCATGATTCCTTCATCAATCTATAATGACAAAATCAAGTTATATCAAAATCAACAGGACAGACATAGAACACTGCTGCTGCTGATGGGGGCGATTGTCTGGGCCTCTGCACCATGACAATATTGTAAAGCACTGTGAGGGACGCATCTAATGTTCAAAAGGTGATCCTGGCTCTTATTAATGTCAAAGTAGACTTTCTACTTAATGTGAAGAAGTAATGTGAAGAAAAAAAAGAAAATCAGTATGAATCAAGGGCACAAAGAAACATAAATATCCTCCACACTTTTCTCTCTTTTTAAATGTTATGTAATTCATAAGCATTGCTATATGTGGCAACAGCCATCTCCACGCTTTCTTTCAGAACTTCATCAGAGATGTAGCAACCTTTTGTCCTGGTGCACTCATCAACGTTGGCATAAACAGAACTGCCGACGTTCAGATCCTACATGGAAAATCATTTCATCAGACTTTTTTTTCATCAGTCTTTTTAAGATTGTACAGACAAAAGTGAAACTGACTTTTTCCTTTTAAAGTGAAATATTCGATTGTCACTGAAACGTTCCTTTTAAGCAATTCAGCTAAAAGGCAAATTCAGCATTGCTTTACATTTTTGGCATTGCAGTTGTTTTTTTAATTATTTGTAAATTATTGGTAAACTAATTATCCACTCCCACTGGAATTGTTGCTGGTGATGTGATGGAAAAAAGTAAAGTTTAACAATTAAAGAAAATCTGATTTAAGTAATTTAAGAAATACCATACCTGGATGAATAGGCTTCTTTGCCTAAAGAAACCAGAGCACATCAATTGAAATCACTGTATATACGGTTCTTCATACAGCTCTATATGCATAAATATCTGTTCTTTTTCAGGTCTACATATCAGATATATTAAAGTTAAGAATCTGAAATGCTGTTTCCAAATGAACAGACAAAATCTTTCAGGTAAAAGAATAAGGAGCCCCTTAGACATGATCTTGGACCCAAACTAGCTGTGGTAAAAACACTCGTACCTTTTAATGCACAATGTGGACGTGAGTACAGCCAATAGCAAGAGTGCAGCTCCTCCCCATCCCAGAAGCTGCCGTGTGGTGGTTGAAGACTGAATGAAAGCTGAAACATTTGTAGCAACATATGCACTGGATTGAGTTCAGTTATTCACACAAATAATATGATCTGTTTTTATCACTTAGAGATTATTACCTGCCAGACCAAAACACATCTGGCATTTTCTCTGAGATTGAACTAGCAATCAACTTAGTTACTCAGGAGACAAAATGAAAGAATCTACTTCACACTTGTAGATTTTATGTACAGTAGCTTGCATCAATCTTAATTTCCCTAGGTGTGCAGAATTAGGCAATTTACAGTAATGGGAAAAGTATATCCTCTATCTCATTTAATGTGTCAAGGCATATATAAAAGTTGAATGCTCCTCACTAATGTCTATAGTTCGATGACAAATCCTAACCTCAGATAACACACAACACATACAAGGTTTCAGTGCCATTTTTGAAAGCAATTTAAAAGCAATACCTAAACCAAGTTGCAAAAATCATACAGGAAAATGTAATTTTTGCTGTAAGGTTTAAAAACATCTATACATCCTGCCTTCCTAATAATCTCTGGATCACTAACTTATACGAGATATGCAAGAAAAATGTGTGAGGTGGAACAGAACAGACAGCTACTAGATAATACGTGGCTAAAAATGGTTATATGATTAAATACGATATAAACGAAACATTTATCGTTTACCATGCCCTTCTTGTATTTCCAGTCGAACTGTGGATGAGTTCTGCTTTCCAAAGGCATTCTGGGCCTCACAAAAATAGAGACCCACTTTGTCACTGGTCAGGCTGAGAGTGAGATTAGTTTTTGTTGTGTTGACCTCATATACATTTCCTTCCCATTCACGAAACCAGCGCAAATGGGTCACTGCAGGATTTGCAGTAGTGGAACATAGCAGAGTTGTGTCTGTACCCTTATGGAGTGGTCCTGAAGGGTTCACTTCAATCATAATCTTGGGTAGAACTGAAAGAGGGTTGGTGTTATAAAAGAGGAAGGGTGGAAATACATGAGAATGAATGAAATAATCCCTTAAACAACCAAAAGATACTATGCAGAACTGGAACATTTGAAAAAACAAAACAGTAACATTAAACATGGCCGTTGTGATTAACTCACAGCGGACGGTGATCATGGTGGTGCTCTCAGAGACACTGTCGCCTGCTGATGTCTGCACAAGGTAGTCCACAGTGCATTTTAGCCTCTGTTCATGATGGTCATGTGAGGAGACAAATCTCAACACAGAAGACAACGTGAAGGCACCATCGGCCTGTTCTTCCATAGTCTCTGTAATGTTGCCCAGCAAAGGTACCCATGTCAGGTTTGGAGGGTGCAGGGGGCAGGGAACCATAGCTGTACAAATGAGCTCCACCTCTGCCCCCTCATCTACTGACACATCCGCACGGGACAGGACGGGTTCTGGAAGAGAGTCTGATTTTAAGAACAGAGATATTATTAGTTAACGTTGGATCCAAATGTCAACTCAAATGGACTCACTACTGGCATCACCCGTATGTTCATGCTACTTGGCACTTCAACGCCCAACATCCCAGGAAATTCTCCACTCCATTTCATTTTTATAAACTTTACGTTTGGCAAAAAATGAAAAGTTTTATCAGCTTATCAGCTCATAAAGTATTAGTCTTTCTTGCTTATTTAACCAACATTAACTTGCATGTAATTTTTCTTTTTTCATACATATTTTATCAAATTGAGAAGCATTTATATCTGAATTTAGTATATGAAATGTGACACTTATCATGACAAGGAGTATTTTTGTTTTTTTTTCCTAACATTTGCTAATTGTATATTTCTCATGTTGTAGTAAGATTTGTGAAAAGCTCGAGTTATTTGACAAGTAACGGTATAGTTTACCTTTAACATTTATGAAGACTGATTCTTCAAAGGTGTATTTGAAGCCAGTCTCCAGTCTAAAGTAATAGCTGCCAGATAATGAGGAACTGATGCTGTAGAGAACAGATGTGCAGTTTTTCTGGGTCAGGTCTCCCAGAATTTTTCCATTAAGGTTGTTGACCTTCTGAGAGGAGTTGAAAACATCGACGCTATCAGCAAACCACCGTGACCCTTTCCTCCAAACACCAGTTACTGGAAGCTTCAGATTCTTTTCTTGGAATTCAGGAATGTTAAACTGGCATGGGATGAGAACGCAGGAGCCATTCAGCACTTCCAACATGGATGGCATCTCAATGGTGTAGTCACACCAAACACCTGCAGCAAACACATGCAAACGCATATTTGAACCTCACATGAAAGAATATTCAATAATATGAAGGATACATGAATCAGCATTTGATGAAACATTTCTATTCAAGAATCTTTTTTATTAGTTTAAAATGAATTACACTTTATCAATGAGGTAAAATCACACATAACATCTTAAGTTGCCATTTTCAGCGGTTTCCTCCACAGATGTTCTAATGGTCACTCACTGGTGATTACAGTCAAGCTCAACAGGAACTTGGTCAGACGCATGTTGTTCAGCACACAATCTGCAAATACATGAACAAAGCTATTTTGTCAGAAACTAAAAACTCACTTTAAACACATGCTATCTTAGCCTTTTTTAATCATCGTCCTCAAGGCATATTGCTCTGTACATTATAGAGCGTGTACTGCTGTAAAACACTTACCTCAGTAAGGTGGTGTTAATGATCAGATTAGAAACAAGCTAGCTAACTCCAGGCATCTGCATTTGATCATCATGTCCCAAATCTTTTAAAAACTGTTTAAAAGATGCTACATATAGATTGCAAATATGGAATAAGGAAATAATGGAACTCACTCTGATCTCCTGTAGAAGTGTTTAAAAGCAGCCTCAATGTCTGGAGGTTTTATAGCTCACAAGCAGGAAGCCACTAAGATTTCATCTTCCTGCAAAATACCCCAAACAGCAGCATGGCTATACACATTTGTATATAACCATTCAGACTAGTGTATTCAGACTAGTTGAACTGAAACAAGTACTGTATGTTTTCAGAGTCTCGGAAACTGTTGGTTTTGGTTTAACAAAGTGCCCCCCCCCTCCCCCAGCCCCCAAAATGATCCAACATTTTTTTTAATAGCGCTTTTTATAACACTTGTTGTCACAAGGCAGCTTTAGAATTGTAAGGGACCAGATCCTTATTAATAACTAATTAATTAATTGGCTAGCTATAAAAATTCTTTAACATAATTACAGTAATATTTTAATTGGTTACACACTAAATCTGTCAAAATTGATATCAACATACAAATTTTATTGTGCACTATGGGCAAAAGCATAAACCGCAATGCACTTCAATGGACTTATTTATTACAGTTCATCGTAATAACAAGCCTGCACATTTTTCACAAACATGATTAAAAATTGCAGTGTTGTAAAAAAAAAAGTATTCCAAAAAAACAGGATGTTTCAGACAGTGGTCCTTCGTCAGCTTTGCAAGCATTCTGAAGTTCTAGGAGGTGGAAGAAGGTCTTTGCTACACTGCAATTTTTACTACCTCTTTAACTACACTCCAGTTACTTCTTGTAATGTACAGTACATGCACCAATCATAAAATTAAACCCACCTGCCTAATATTGTCCTCCTTGTGCTGCTAAATGTCCACAAGACCCTGAAGGTACAGTTCCTGGATGGGGTATCTCGCACCAAGGAGCTCAGGAGACCAGAAGATCATTTAAGGGTGGAGCCTTCATGGATCAGACTTGCATTTCCAGATGTTCAATCGGATTGAAATCTGGGGGTTTTGGAAGCCAACACCTAAATGTTTAATAGGACACTTCAGTAGCTTTTACATGAATGGCTTGCTTTGCAAAATACGGTCTAGGGTGTGAAGCAACAGTTCAAAATAGAAGTAGCTACTTCTGCTTGAAGAATCATGTAAACAATGAAAAAGAGTTAAGGGTCATTTAAAATGTTTTTTTTTTAATTACTGTTCCTAAGCCAGTTGCCTTTCTGCTCGTGAATGACATTTCAACACAGTTCAATACATTTATACAGTTCATCATAGTAACATCAAACAAAATCTTTCTCCTCCTCAAATGTGCCCAAGTCCTCCATTTACCTAGTAATGAATCTCACACTGCATGACCAGGCTTGTAGTTCTCTGTCCCTTTTTTGGTACTCTTGGTAGAGGCACAACTTTGTTTTGAAAAGTGCTGGGGACAAGAATGTGGACGTGGTGATGCATTCAGTTCAGTGGCCCCTCAAATTCGTGTTCCTTTTAAGAAATGAAGTCCTCAAGCAGATATGTTCACTGAGAACTCAGGGACGGAAGGGAGAAGGTTCACGAAAGGTTGTATGGACATGTTTGTCAAGCGTATTACCATTGGACAATTCAAGAAGTGTCAGCACTATGGTTTAAAATTCATATTTGTATTGTAATTGTTTCATGTTTAAGTTGAAATGTAAAATAAATTATTCTCATGGAAATTTGGAACACCTTTCCAGTATCTGTTGTTTCCTCAAAGTGCTCATGCACAATGACAGTCACTGGTCACGTGCCATATTAGAGGCTGTGTGCTGACCAAATATGATGTATTCGTGCTGTTTTCACAGACAGTTTGGACAGATCTCAGGTGCATCCAAAAAATACTCACCTCAATGCACCAGTTACGCATGTCTGACTCCCAAGGAGGAGATTAGGAAGAAACCTTGGGAGGACCAAGACTAAAAAACAAAC